>VZRN01002962.1:312870-383678 GCA_013397935.1 Dasyornis broadbenti
AAAAAAAAAAAAAAGAAAAAGTGTGAATGAAAAAATATAAATTAATCTAAGGGATTTTGAGTTCATAGCAAAGTAGCAAAAAGTAGCAAAGTAGCAGGATGTGCACAGCTAATTGTCTCCTCAAAGTCCTAAGTTACCAAAAGCA
Source organism: Dasyornis broadbenti (assembly GCA_013397935.1). NCBI lineage: Eukaryota > Metazoa > Chordata > Aves > Passeriformes > Dasyornithidae > Dasyornis > Dasyornis broadbenti. The sequence continues at coordinate 313,016 of VZRN01002962.1, forward strand.
AAATTCCAGCCCCCTGAATACAGGCAGTACACTGGGTCAGGGAACGTTTATCTAAATGAAGCCATTCTCCTGCATCACCGCTTCTTCCTTCCTTATCTTGTAGTCAGGTTGGCTAAGAAAGATAAATACTCTGTGGTCTTCAGTGTTAGCCCTGTTTAGGAAGAAACTCCACAGTCAAAAACTCCACATGGACCTGCTGGAGCAAGTCCAAAGAAGGGCCATGAAGATGCTCAGAGGGCTGAAGCACCTCTCCTATGAAGACAGGCTGAGGGAGCTGGGGTTGTTCAGCCTGGAGAACACAGGAGTCTGGAGAGACCTTATTGCACCTTCCAGTAGCTAAAGGGGCCACAACAGAACTGTAGAGGGACTTCTTACGAGGGCATGTAAGTGATAGGACAAGAGCTGACGGCTTTAAACTGATAAAGGGTAGGTCTGGGTTAGATACTGGGAAGAAATTTTTTTCTCTGAGGGTGCTGAGGCACAGGAACACCTTGCCCAGAGACGTTGTGGATCCTCTATCCCTAGAAACGTTCAAGGCCAGGTTGAGTGGACCACTGAGCAACCTGTTCTAGTGGAAGGGCAGGGAGATTGGAAATAAATGATCTTTAAAGTTACCTCTGATCCAAACCATTCTATGATTCTATGAATCACTCCAGCATTGTAACACATCTCCAATAAACAGATTAGGAGTCAATCTCCGAGATGGTCTCCATTCTGACTTGGAGAAGAGGTTCTTGCATCTAGACCATTGAAAGGATAAGTATTTCCTTTTCTATATCTCTGAAAACATAACTTTTAACAGTGAAACAGAAATATATCACAGCCACATATAAAATTGCTTTAAAAACTCTGCGTTTCTTCCAAATATTTCAGTGATTTATGGATTTGTACTAATCACACCCCTTTAAACCTTGGGATATGTAATTTTTGGTAAATATTTTAATCCCGCTGTCTGTTAACAGTTTTGATAGTGGTTACTTTAAGACCTGGGAAAATCAAGTAAAAAAAAAAATCTTTTTTTCTAGGACTTTATACGCACCTACCCTCATTTCAGTTATATGTAAGAAGTGATACTCTTGTCAAAATCTCAGGTTGTACAGGCATATTGTCAGTCTGCTCAGGACAAAAAAATAGCTGGGCAGAGACCTTTCCTGGCTGATGTTCTACATATGTAAGACAGGAGAAAGATGAGAATAAGAGACATGAAATAAATAAAATTAAAAAAAAAAATCCACAAGCCACAGTAGATATCTTTACGTTTTGTTTTCAGAGATGCCCAGATAGTGAACATGGAAACATCGTTCTGGGTATTGCTTCCCTGACAAGAAAAGACACCACCTCTCAGACACAGTTAGAGGTTCATGTACTGTTGCCACGCTGTTAGCTCTGCGTTAGGCACTTTGGATGCTCTCAGGCACGTCTCCATACTGTGTCTGTAGGCTGCCTGTAAGCTCTTCTGCAATCACTGTAACTGCTGCCTGGGAGTTGCCTGTATATACTGCAGGCAAGCAGGGTTGGAAATATGCCATGTTTTTGGCTTCATCAAGGCTCCACTTTAAGACTGATATTGACAAAGCCAAAGACTGGTAACATGATCCTGGAAAAAAACTCCAAACCCCCCTGGTGAAAGTATCAGATGTTGATTGACGGAGAATTGGTTTAAATTATAAGGCTTTTAAAAAGTGAAAATATATGAGCAAAATAACCTGAAATGAAAGAAAATCTTCCTGAAAGACAAATTGATCTGAGGCCAGGAGAAAGAAAAGGTGTGTAAATACAAGTAAGAGTGGCAGATGCTTTGAGATACAATGAACACTTCTTAATGCAATCTCTCAAAAGCAATAAGCAAAAATAATGTTTAACTGACATAAATAAATACTGTACCTGTCTTATAATATTCATAGAGTGCAAATATGTCCACATCTGTGTGAAAAGAGACCTACATCCTCAGCAGATCTGTGCACCTTCAGAGAGATGCAAGGCTTACAACCAGGCAGGCAAGACACATCTTGTCTTTCTCCAGCTGTGCTCCTGCTTGTGGGTTAGCAGAAGACAAAGGGATGGCATTTTCTGCCCTGTGATTTTTAAGGCATGTAATTAACCTGCTTCTATTTGCTGGATACACAAATGCGCCTAGAAGAGTCAACTGCTCTTCTTTGAGGAGTGTAACAAATAAACAAAATGGACCGGCTGTTTAATCAAGTAATTGCCCTAATGATGCCCTCCTGGGCACAAACACTGGTGGGTTTGGGAGAGAGCTTGAGTGTTGTTGACTTTTGGTCGTGTTACAAAGGCCATTTATTTACTCAGATTTCTCCTCAGAGAAGAGCTAAATGGACAGAGTTATTTCCTCTGATCATAGAGAAGAGTTTTTGACATTCAGGATAATTTGGTTATATTTTACCACTCTGTAGTTTTTATTTTCTTAGTTTATTTTAAAAATAGTATTTTTAGAGATGTATTCCAGCTCAATAATCAAATAAAACAATTTTAAGATAAGTGTACATTTTTTTCTGGGTTTAAGAATTTAGTTTATAAATGAAATTACAAATAAAAATTAAACATTAATTCAATGAGTTGCCTAATTCCAGATAAATATGGTGTCTGGAAGGCCATATTTATAGGGAATTCACAAAGCCAACATAAATACATGGCCAGTTGGTATTCAAAGGCAGAAGTGAAATACTTCCAAGAAAAAAAAATACTTGTCATTTAATTATTAAATTCTTTTCATACTATCTTTCTTTTCAAACTTTGGTCATCCTCGACAATTTTTTAAACCACTGTGATCATAAAGTAGCAGTGCTCAGCAAAAACCCATCAATAACATTGCCCGAGGAGAAAAGTAAATCCAGAGAAATTCTTTGCACCAGCAGAATAAACACCATGCTCCTACACCTCCTTCAAGTCTGGAGACTTAAACTGTTTTTTTATGGCATAGAACTAGAAACTAGTGGAAAGGTTGAGAAAGGACAAATTGATATGGCTAATGAGGGAAGGGGCAGCTTAACAAGATAGCCCCTAAACTGTGCCCCCACAGAAGCTGCTCTCCATGTTCTGCCTGTGTCCTGCAACAGGCTGCTGATTTCTCATCTACATCTGGAAGAAAGGTAGACTGATGTCTTTCTAGAACACCTTTGGCCACACTTGCTTTCTATGGCTACAACAAATGGCTCCTAATGAACAAGTAGCTCATGATCAGACACTGATCCTTCCCCAGCTCATGGAAAACCTGCAAATCATCTTGAGTAAGAGCAATGAGATGAACAATGATCTTATGCTCAAAGCTGCTTCTCTTCAGACAGTTGTCATTTTCCTCTTATTTGGCTGGAGTAGGTCACATCTACTCTCCCTCAGTCATGCTTTAGAGTTGTTGATCTTAGGGGAACTCTGCATGCTCAAAGCGGGCAGCTGGTGACTGTCTGGGGGAAATGGGTGCTCTGTCAACAAGACCAGGACCTACAGCACTACCGGCTCCCTGTCAATTTTAATAATTTAATTTCTAAGTACTGGAACGCAGTACCAATGCGTTACCCCCTCATCAGTTTTAATCCATAGCACCTGGTCTGTGCTCACTTTTAATCACCACTGTAGTGCTTTCCAAACTGTAGCTGATTGTGTCTCATCTGACAAACTGATGTATGTTATTTAGGGCTGCATGACAAATCTGCCTCCCTGGTAAAGGCTTAGCTAATGGTTCATCCAACCAGCCGGACACAGGCGCAGCTAGCAGGGCAGAGCCAGGAAAATGCATAGGGATTTTTTATAATAATGTGGTAATTTATTAATGGCACTGCTCACATTTGGGAGTTTTGTAACTCATCATGGAGTCCTATTATTCACAAGTATGTAAAAGGGGAATATAAATGTATATTGTCCTTAAATCCAGACTGAGCATAACTCACAGTGTGCGTCCCAAAATTCGATTTCATCAACATTTTTGTCAGATAATGTGATACAAATAAAAAAAAAATGCAAACCAGCTGCTTGTCATTGTTAGCAGACAATTTAAAATAAATTTTAAAAAATTGAATAAAAACTTCCTGTAGCTTTTGTATGTGGAGATTTTTTTCTGTGCATTCTCACACAGAGTAGTGGTCTGTATTAGGGGAACAGTCACGGGCATAAGGATTGAAGTTATGGTCTCTTATGCTTATCCTTGCTGGCTATCCAGCAGGGAATAAGATGGGAATTTGTACTGCACATTTGCTAAAAGTTTATGGATGAAGTCCAGTGGCTCTGCTGACATTCTCTCTCTTAGTGAAACATGTTGTAATGGCCAAGGTTATGCATAAGCTGCTAATGAGGTCATGTAACAGTTGCTTTGTTACTCTCAAATGTTACAGGAACCACAGTTCATTCTTTCTGGCCTTTTTGTAATGCATTTTGTGATAGTTTAACAGTGAAGGCACTATGTCTGACCAAATTTCATGCAGGCATGGGAGAGTTATAAAAAATACACATGCCATGTGTAGCAGAAAAACACAAAACAGTGTCCTTTGGGCATAGTGTCTGTTCTTTCTTTCAAGAAGACCTTGTGTCTAAATGACAGGCATTTCATCTTATCTGTTTTTCTTAATTTGTTTATATTTATCTTTATGTTATTATGTGTTGACTGTTCTACTCCAGCAGGAAGTCCTAAATGAAAATACTGAATCCAAATATCATATGAAGGTCTTCCCATGAGATGACACCTTTTTTTTGTATTACTCAGGGCTGTGCTAAAGGTATGGGTGATTTTTACTGCTTATAATGGGCACCACTGTCGAGGATCAGAGGATGTAAAAGGTTTTATTTTATTTTATTTTATTTCAAAATTCTTTTCTGTAGAGGGGATTGCTAGCCACTTTAAGAAACTTACTGCCTTGTTCCACAACTTGGCACAAACTTCAAGGGGCTATTCCAGCTGCATCTGATCGATCCTTGCCACAATGAATAGAGATTAAATAGACCTTCTGGTATTATGGGTGTCTGTCTTCTTTCATTCCTAGTGGACTACACAAACTGCCCTTCACACTGGCTAGTGTTCAGACATGAGAATAAAACGTGGGGATTAATCTATGGGTGAAGTGCTTTTTATTGGATCTAAATGGTTTTTACTATACAAGCAGAACACAAAGATCTAGCAAGAAAAATAAGCACACATTTCTTAAATTATCTTTACATGAAAATTCAGTGTACCCAAGAGAAACTTTGTTTACCTCCTTTTCCAAATACATTCCTTTAAAGTCAGAAAAACCAAAGGTATTTGATTTGTGTCCAATATTCCCAGGATCATATGCCCAGTTGCAGTAATCTTTTTTTACATATTTTAAGATGAGCTAATGAGTCACATTCTCTGCTCTCATTTATGTTTTATGATGGCATTTCAGAAGTCATGTTGTTCAGTTACGTACTTGGGCTCACAACTATGCAGAGGCAGTGCAAATTGGCACCACCATTATGTCTGCCAGGAAAAGACACATTTGCAGACTATACACATATTTATTTACAGACAGCAAAGAAATACAATAAGAGGCGTCCACAAAGTTGAGCAACACTCCAAAAACACCTTTACCTAATGAAAGGAAGATTTTGGCAGGCAGAAGTTCATTTGCACAGGATATAAGGTGAAGAATTGTGCTACTGACTTACTTAAATCCATCTTCAGGACTGGAAGTTCAGGATGTCCTGAAGGGAAATTCAGAAATTTGGTTTAATTCTGACAGTTCCCAGGGGCAGTTCTGAGACCCAGATAACAGAGAAGGGGGCTGAGGGTATCTCAGGATATTTCAGACGCAAGTCTTCTCCACTGTCTTTAGTTCAATAATTGTTCAGCTGCCTATGCCGCCCACATCACCACCTTCTTCTCACAACTGTCTTGGCTTTTCCTTATTGGCCCATGTGTACTTCCTTCAATGTACTCATGTCTTCCCAATGTAATTTTCCCACTGAGTCTACCATGAGCTATTGAACCCATATTTTTGTATCTCCTAAGATTAGTTTAATTGTTTTGGCAGCATTAGAAATGGTACAGTCAAAATGTCCTTTTTTCACATTAATTTCAAATACCTCTATTCATAGCTTAAAGTGAGTGGGAAGAGATATGGGGATTTAATTTGCCATAAGGAGCATTTAGAAAAGAAGGTGGCAAGCACCAGACAAGATGAAGATTTTGTTTGTATTGTTTATTACCAGATTTAAGGTTCCAACCTAAACCTAGCTTAAACAAAGGGAGATCAATCATTAAATTCACTGGCTTAAGATCAGACTCTAAAACATAATCTTATTTTGCAGTCTATTAGTCTATTGAACTGAAACAGTTCAAAAACCAAATCAACAGTGACTGAACATGAGACATTTGTTCAGAGACACATGAATCTAAGATTTAAGAAATCTAAAAAGTCTAAATGCCTTGGGTTGGCGTTATTTTCATGTTAACAATTAGAGCATGGTCAACATTCTTAAAAGTTGTGATTTTTGTGTGACAAAGTTCTATGCAGGTCCGATAATTTTGAGGTGCCACAGATACAAGTAAAATACCTAACATATTCTTTTTATAGGCTTATTGCTGCTTAAAATTACCGTAGACCACTTAATGCAAAATCTGAAAGTAAGTACTGTACTATTTACTATAGAAGGGGAGATGATTAAGTCCGATTAATTCACTTGATCTCAGGTAACTTCATGACATCAAAATCCTCCTACTAAAGGTAACACTAAAAATTTCATTTTCATCAAGTTACCAAATATGATTTATCTAGTGGGAATGTTCTTGATCCACTAATTTGTGTCAGATGTTTTCTCTGACTCTGGGGTAAGAACCAGTTTCTGGAGGGTATCCTGCATTCTTCAAGAAAACAGCCTGGATAATCAAGTTGTGTCTTAAGAGCTTCGAGACTGCCTTTGATACACAGCCACTGTGAGGAAACCCCAGTGTATACAGTCCATTACCGAGAATTAAAAGTTTCTGAATCACTGATTTTATGACTGCTCACACCAGAGTCACTGACAGTTAAAGGAAATAATTACATCTAGCTTAACTGGAAAAGATGATTATTCTTGTTTTGATATTACTAGTTGTGGTTGTTGTTGTCTAGCTGCTATTTATAACGTGTAATTTTTGCTTTTCTGTTCCGGTAAAGCATACCTTCTTCCTGACAGAACGAGAATGTTTTGTTTCTGAGTCAAGTATTGAGCTTAAAAATTGAAACTGAAGGAAATTTCTAAAAGAAAGTTAGCTCATTCTTGAACAACTGAAAAGAAAAAAAAAACAACCTGAGAAATTACAATAGGAACCAACAGGAATCAGTGATAAAACTGATATTTCTTCACTGCAGAAATATACTGGGACAATTTAATAAAACATTTCAGGTTGAGTTGATTTTTGTTTCTTGAAAATAATATAATAAGAAAGTAATTTTGGCAAAGATTTTGACCCGGTTCTGCCAGGAATCTTTTCTGAATCAGCACAAATTAAGTGCTCAAGACCAGAAACTCACTATCTCAAATGATCACAATTAGAGGGAAACAGTTAATCTTTGCATATGGGTCCTAGATAACTTACACTTATTTGAAGATGCTCCAGTTGTACCTATTCATAACTGGAAAGATAATAAGTATCAGATTCTGTGAGGTTTTTTATTCTATTTTACTTAACAGTAGAGGGTAGGCATATGTCAGAAAGGAATATCACAGCTTGTTAGAAGATGCCAGACTGGAATTTGTGACAATAAGAAACATAAATCAGGGGGGACTGAATCCCAGAGGACACAGACATTGTGATACTTCTTCATCACTGCAAATAAATATCCTTACAAAAGGACTGGGAATACTGCCCTTTGCCAAACCTCCAAAATAGCTGGGGTTTAGCGCAAAGTTTCTTAACACAGAGATGTTCCCTTCTAAAAGCACATGGAGGCAGTCTGGATTAAAAGCCTTTGGGTCAGATTTAAAACACTTTGATGAAACTATGTGTGGACTCTTGTACTGTACTGTCCCTATTCCTTGGATAATGCAAGCCTCTTAAATTTGCACTTTTCATGAGTTGTATGCTGACTTTAAGAAGAAAAGGGTATGAGAAATAGAGACCTTTAGTCAATAAAAGCCTAAGATTCAGTTATTTCTTGAAAACATGTCTCTGACCATTTAATTTTTTAAGCTAAACTGTGTAAGTACTTTGCAAATTGTTAGTTTTTGTGTACTGGGACAATTTAAATGAACTTATTTCCTCTATTAAATGTACAGGAAAATACATTTGCACAAAAAGAAAAGTTGCTGACACAGAAAGAAAATGTGAGTAGTCATTTGAAGTAATTATCAGTTTCTTGTATGTGAAAGGCTTAAGCTGCCAGAGCAGTAATTTTCCATATTTTACTCTCCAATAGAGCCATTTATGATGAGGATGTTTCAGACATTCAGTGTAGGTTCTATTGCTGTGTTCACCAGTTTTTCTGGAGTAGTGAGCTCATAGCGTCTTCTCCAAAGTTATCCATCACTAACCTTAAACACTTAAACATTTTCTAGGGAGATTAGCACTGTATGAGTCCTAAAGCTCCACTTCAAAACATTTAAGATGTAACAAGCATAGGGGAAATAAGGGAAGCACGAGTGATCTGAGATTTCCACATGCTACTAGATCACAAATGACAAAAAGCACAATTTGTAGAAAACCACAGGTAGATTGTCTTTAACTGTCCCTTCTTTGTTAAAATTCAAGAGTTTCCTTCCTCATAGTATTTCTTTTTAAGTGCTTGAAAGTTATAAAATAAATTCCTTGAGAACTGACATTTTTCTATGCATTTACAAAGCCTCTGCTAAAAATTATTTCAATTCCTTGTATTACTTTTACAATCCAACTTCACTAAAACTGACACTACAGCAGCACATCATAACCAGCTACTCATTTTTATCATTGTGAAGTTATGTAGTGATATAAGCTAAAAACCCCATCAGATTAATTTCTACTTGCATTCCTCTAGTGTCAAAGTCTGACCCTTCCATCTGCCAAGGAAGCACAGCTTAAAACAGTCATTCCCAGTCCTCTCTGATATTTTGGTTTGGGGTTGTTTTGGGTTTTTTTTTTTTCTTTCTTTTTTTTTCCTTTTGTTTTGTTTTGTTGGTTTTTGTTTGTTGTTTTGGGGTTTTTTGGTGGTTTTGGTTTTGGTTTTTCTGTTTGTTTGTTTGTTTTTTGGTTGCTTGTTTGTTTTTTAATTTCATTTTATTTTACTGCACTTTGGTTAGCTAGCAATATCTGTTTCTTCTTCAGCCTCCACATCTTCCAGTAAACTTGGGGATAACAACTGTAATTCCTAAAGCAATAAATGAATCCTAGCAGCCTTTTTGTATTTTATATCTCAAAGATGAGAGGAGTGAATCTGGTGGCACAACACTGCAGAATTCCACCATGATGTGTTAGGTACCCAAATCCAATAAAGTATATAATTCTCTTGCTAACAGGATTTTTCTCCAAGTCTTCTCCAAAACATACAGTGTATCCTGCCCAAAATAACACTTGGATTCTGATCCTTTAACTTCTAAGAATCCTCATTTTGACATTTGGACATGTTCACATTTTTCAATGCAGATGCAAAGATATTTGAGAGCACTGCACTGCTAGATGACGGTCATGTTCACGAATGTAAAAGCAGTATTTGAAAAGACTGGGTGATTTATTGGATGCATTTTAGAGGTTTCTTTGGAGAGAAGAATCTTGGTAAATGTCACTTCTTTTTCTTGAGTGCTTTCCTTTGGGGGTGGGTTTTGGGGGTTTCTTGGGTTTGGGGGTTTTTTTTTGGTTTTTTTAATATATTACTTTATAAGACCTAACAATATTTTGTGTTTTCCTTCCCAATCATAACTAATAATTGAAGCCAGGGGTAAAAAATAGAAAAGGCATGACAATTCATTTCTATCTAAACAGTAAATATGTTAATTAACATATCCCCTGAGGGAAAGGTGTGTTTTCACAACTATCACAAACATCATCCTGTGACCAACTCACAGTTCCTGAGTTCAGTAGATCCAGATTTCATGGGATAATGCAGAAGGTATTTCAGAAAAGCTTAAATTGTGCTTTTATCAATCTTTTACTTTTTTATATTTTGCTGATTATGTGTGTTTGCTAGCACATAGCATTAACTGAAAAAGAAATAAATCTCTGTGAGAATAACTTATTTTCTGAATGGTAAATTGTTGAGCATTCTGTACTTCTTATGAGTCAATCAAAAAGCTTTTCTCTTGCAGAAAATGTATTACTCATACTCTTTTTATTGCTGTCTCACTGATATCAAGCAGAATGGAGTTATACAAAGTTATACAAAATGATGTTATGTAGTGAGAGACAAGGATTTATTAGGTTACTATGTATGAAAACCAGGACATTATATGTCTTCATAAATATCTGAGATTTTGTTCCTGGACTGAAACACTTTCTGAACTTCACTTTCTTGGTTCACCCACTCTTGCACCTAAGCTTTCTTGTTCAGGTGAGAAACTGAAAGAAATCAACTGAAAGAAATTTTGAAAAATGTTCCTGCAAAACACTATTAACCCAATATTTTGCATTCTGTTTGAAATTTTAAAAAATATTTTATGCTCTAACTTTGCCAAAAAAAAATTACTAATATTCAGACACTGATTTTCAGATGATAAACATAAATCTTATTATTCATTAAAGTAAACACAGGTCATTACTATTGCACAATTAGTCACAGAACACAAATAATAAACAGGAACTCAAAGCCACATTTCATTTGAAGTTGTGAATAGCTTCCTACGGGTAATTTTTGGGAGGAATTTTATTTATTTGTGATTAGCTTGTGCTTCTGTGGCTCTGTGCAGCTCATAGAGTTGCACACACACACAAAACTCCCTATATGCAGTAGGGACCAGCTCCTCTGTTTTTTTTATTTCACTCCATCTGCTGTTTCTCACCTGAACAAGAGAGCTTAGGAGTAGCCCTTTCTTTTCATCCTACTGGTTTATGGATATCCAATATAGTTTTAGTGTCTTCCTTGGGCTTCAGCAAAAAGCAATACCTAAAACCGTCCCACCCCCTCACTTATTAGTGAGACATTTGTTTTATTTGACAAGCTGTTGACATTCTGATCTTGTAATAAAAGCTGCCCACTGCAGCTGATTTGGGTGAGCAAGAAAAAGAGCAGAAAACTTATTGTTTTTAAAATACTGGATGAATTACAGGTCAAACAATGTTTAGTACAATATTAATGCTTTAGACTGAGGTATGCCAGAAATGGCTCTTTCGAGCTGTGATTAGGAAGGAGGAAGAATACAGAAGCAAATAGTCAGATAGGAGCAAAGAAGTTGCCTGTGAGCAATTGAAAGACTAAAGACAGGCACATTTAAAAAATAGGAGACTTATTGGAATTAAATAAGTGCTGACCAGAACGGCCATCCGAAAAACCAGTTTTCATATTATATAACTGTCCATCCCTTTCCCAGCACAAGCAAAAGACGTGTGGAGTCTTTTCCATGAAAAAAAAAAAAAACAATTTAGAAGTACTTTCTGAAATACAAAACCTAATTCATCTTCCTGCAAGGTGCAACACAAGCAAGGTTATGCAGTGGTCCATTGAGCAAGGTCCTTGTTCCTGGCTATACCTGATGTCAAATGCTGTCTGAAGCAGAGGACCTTGTGGTTAGGTAGACAGTACCAAATAACATTCATTAGGAAAAATTTCTTCCTATAAACAGTAGGCTTAAATCTAGTGTCTGTTTTCAAGCAGAAATTTTCTTTCCTAGTTGGCAAGCCTATTTTTTTCCCCCATTCTTCTGCATTTAAGTCAGGAAGTCTTTCATCTATATTTCCTCTTTTGAATTCTCCCATGATTTTTAGTTTAATGGTACCTTGTATTGACAAGCTTCAGTTATTGTCAATTTGACTTACAGAAGTGTAATTGTTTTTATTGGTTTGGGGTTTTATTCTTTCTTTCAAATAATGGCCTCTTCTTCCATGGAAATGGGAACTCTCTCAGCTCTATCTGCCTTCATTTAGCCATTCATTACTCTGAAAGTCTCCGGCTGAACTACTCCTATTTCTCTCCTTTCTAAATAAAGAAGTCACAGACAGTTTCAATCACTCTTCATATAGAATGTTTTCTGCACCTCTGACATTTTTTATCAGGAACTTCTATTAATAGAGAATTAGGGAATTGGAAATTTAAACTAGAACTAAATATTGCACCTGGGTTCTTGCTTGTAAGCAATACAAGCAATAAGGCAAAATAATCCTAGCTTGCTCAGATACTTATTAACAAATCTGCGTGCAGATTTTGTTGCTTGTTTACACTTTTATTTCCTCTTGTGCCTTTTTTTCTTTTGAATCCAGCAGCATCTGCTGTCTTTATTTCCATGCATGGTCCACCTTTGAGCAGAAGATACCACAATAAAAATTAATCGCAGGGTATAAAATTTATCTTCCCTTTTCTAATATATTACTGCCATAGCATCATCATCATTTGATAGGTGACACTGGTGTTTTGTTTTTCTCCATCATGAATATCAACTGGCAGGTCTGTACAGTCATTGTTGCTTCTTTCCTGCACTCTGCTCAGCAGGGATGTAGTCAGTAGATAACTGCTGGAGAATGGCATTTCCAAATGGGATGTGTATGGATGCTATTCCTATAAGATTTCCACATCCATATCTCCTATTTCAGTCGTCTTTCATCCTGATCACGAGCACTTTACAATAAAGGCAGCTATCATCAGGCTTTAATATGTCACTGTTTATTAAGATTCTACATGAGCAACAAAAGAAATTAAGTCACAGAAATTAGGCATAATCTCAGTACACAATCCATGACCGAGTCTGAGTTTTTCTAAAATCCTAAGCAGTTTTTTCTTTGACCTTGTCACCTAATAGATCCAGCCAGCAATGCTAACCCAATACCACACACAAAATCTTAGCACAGAAAGTTTATAAGAAGTTCAGCTAGAAATTTTCTCTAACATGAGTGACAGGGACATCATTCTTGCAACAAAGTAAAGATGGACATGTTTCACAGCATAGCTAAGATTTTTTTTTCCCCTAATATCTGCCAAATCGTTCAAAACAAAAGGAGGCAGCTGGCAAGACTTCAAAAGGAGGGTTGTGGATGAAGTAACTCAAGCTGCACTACTTTACCTGGCTAAGCTCTTGGAGACCAAAAAAGATAAAACACATAACGTTTGGGTCAGCCAGGAATCTCTTTGCAAAACTACAGATGGAAAGTTGCCTGGTCATTGTAAAGTAACAAGGTATTCAAAGATGACAAAATGGTACATTGCCCTTTTACTTTGGATAGTCATTTCTTTAAGAGATAAATCAAACATGTGCTCTAGACATGAGAAATATAAAGGTAAAGCAGAATGTAACTCCACATGGCTATCTCCTTGGTATAAGAGTTTGTTATCAATTTCTCGTGCATTTTCTTCAAACTACAGTTATTCTTAAGTATTGAAAGTTCTGGCATAAAAAAGCAAAAATTAGACAGCAGAACTGGCCAGTTTCTTTTCCTCAGTGCAAAATTTTAATATTTTATGGTATTCTAAATTGAACCAAAAAGGCATCTTTGAGTGTTTCAAGCAAAGCTTAGTCACCAATGGACTAAATATGTTCCCAGGGAGGTATGGTGGTAAAATATCAAGTGGATCTGGTGGTATTTAACCATATCATATAGCCATTAAAAATAAAGAAAATCATTAAGACTTAAAAAAAACCCTGGAAACCCCAAAACCAGAGGTGAACTCAAAATGCTTATGGTAGTTTTTGAACACGGCCAATTGTTTGTAGCAGCATTTCAGGACAAATAGGAATTTAGAGGAAGGACTCTAAGGGGATAGCATTCTAACTCCAGTAATGGCACAGGATAGGGTACAGAAAAATTACTGACAAAAGGAACAGGTTCAGATAGAAGAGCACAGAAATCTTCAGGCCTTCATAAGGGTCACATCAAGAAAACCACTATAATCAAGCTAAAACTTACTTTGCTTGACAGGTCGAGAGAATTAGTAGAAGAAATCAAAGGAAAACATTTTGGAGCAGCAAGCAACAGGCAAAGTAATAGCTGCTGCTAATTACTGGCTGCCTTAGAACAGCTGACAGGAAGCTCCAAGGCCAGAGAAGTTGCAGTAGAAATGTACAGTTTCTCATATATGCACACATCAATAATGCAAACATACACATACGCACATACGTGTGTGTGGGGGTGCATTGCTTTTTTTTCCTTACTGTCACTTGGGTTTATTCCAATGATCTCGCCAGCACAATAACGAAAAGTGTCCTGTTACAAAGTCTGGAAATTTGGCCATCTGTACTTGATTTCTAGTAGATGGTATTTCTGTGAAGGAATGACAAGGTGGAGCTATAAAAGCAGTTAATCTTGTTTATAAATTCTGCTGTGTCATATCTGTAATGTGCAAATTCAAAGATGACAGAACAGTACATTGCTTTTTAATTTTGGATATTCATTTCTTTAAGACATAAATCAAGTGTGTGCTTTAGACATGAGAAATATCATAAAGCTAAAGTAGAATGTAACAGATGTGCATTACAATGCAGTAACATACCATTTTCCCATCATAAATTAGTGTAACCTCACCCAACACCAAACACATTTCAAACTCTGCTTCATTCTTATAAAGAACTTTGTCTTTCATTAAGCTATGGCTACATAGCCTAAACCCACTTGGAAAAAACTGACTAAGTATTTCCACTAGCCTTTTCCCCTGTCAAATATTCCATAATTACAATTAAAAGTTAGAATTAACTAAAACTCATTTTATTCTCAAAACCACTTTATGGCAAATAGGTAGGAAAAGCAAGTTGAAGAGCAGCCTCTTAATCATGACGCAGGAGAGACTGTCATGTATTTCCCATGTCTCTTACAAATGGAATAAGCAGGGATTGTTAAATCCTGTCTAAATCTTGTGTCCGTACACAGTGTAGTCTGTCATATTCAGCAGATTGGCAACAGAAAAGAAGTAAATTTAGTAATATATTGTTACATTTTTGAGTAGTTACTCTGAGAAAAAAAAACACCAAAAAAACAACAAGCATGATGAAAAATTACCCAGCAGCACTTTTTATTTGATAACCTTGCTTATAGGCACTTTTAGCACCACATCAGTCCAGCAGTTCCACAGCATTATGCGGCAGCATGAGTGTGAGAAGATGGCCAGGCTGGTACTGAAAAATAAAGTCATAAGAAAGGCTTTATAAGATTTATGGAAGGGAAGGTTGTCATCAGTAGAGAACTGTACACGTCCTTGACTAGTAGCAGAGGACAAAGTGTGTCGAGATATTTCACATCTTTCCAACAAGACGGGTTTGTTTCATTCAGTTATTCCTCAGCTCCTCCTTGAGCCCAGCCCTACTGGCTCCAGTGACATAACTGAAATCCAAGAAGAGTCAACTGTTAGGGACATCGGCTTGGGGGTATTTTACACTCTCTTAAATAGAGATTGAGTGCATGGACACAGAATTTTTTGCAACGAAAATGGAAAACTCTGCATCTCTTAGTACTTCTTTCAAGTACATTTTTTCCGTGGCTGGGAGAAGTGAGAAGGTTTCAAAAGCAATGTGGCCTTCTGCCAACAGCAGAGATGTGTTTCAGAGTCACTGGATGACCTGTTATGATACTGGGAAGTATTTGATGAAGCTCACAGGACTGTACTAGAGCAGGTGCGATGGTTTGGAGACAGGCATGACAGGCAAGAGTCTTTGCACATGTGAGCCAAATTGGAATTGGAGAATTACTGTTGTTCATCATCAGCAGTCTGTCAATGTTAAGGTGGGGGAAAAAAGTCATATAAGCTATTTTCACACAACAATGTGAGATGTCCTCTGGAGCATTTTTGGAACAGGTCAAAATCCATATAATACTGTCACAATTATCTGATTAACTTCTAGCTAAAAACATCCACAGAAAAACTTATAGGTGAAAGTATTTACAACTTCAGAATGAAAGACTTTCACAGACCAAGGACAGATGCTTTGCACATATGGATTATAATTTGTTATGCTTTAATCAGCATTATCTTATGTTAACTAAAAAAATCATACAAATATTTCTGAAAGGCTTTCAAAACATGTTTGTCCCTAGCTTTAGAAAGTGAGGAAGGTTTAGAAATACTTTGATGAAGCAGGAAAGATTAGAAAGTCTAAGGGTGGCTTGGATCCTTTCAAATGGGTCCCTTTTTATCCACACTGAAGTTTTTACAAAGCATTTCTGTGATCACACATTCACAATGGGGATGATTATTCATGCTGGGTATATTGTAACTATCTCTAGTCTTTTTCTGTGTGCTCAGCCCAAAATTAAGGGCTCACTGAAGTACAGCAGCATTAGACTGACATAGATGGAAAACCAAACTCCTGGCCATGTAAGGGTGACACCATCAAGGCAATATCATGCATAAATATTGTGCTAATGAGTATGTGTGAGTTGTATATGTGAATAAGTGTTCTTCAGGAAGATTTAGCTTACTGAAGGACAATGATCCGTCCAAAGTACTGCAAGTCAGGAAGTAGTTGTAGTTCAGCTTCCCTCCCAAGGTATCAGAGGAAAACCATGCTTGTGGTGGCTAGAGAAGGAAACTCTTTCTTTGTTTACAGACAGTGTTTGCTGAAGTATATTAGTCCCCAGTTCAGGGAAATTTTTCTGCCTTCCTTTTGCACAGCAATTATTTATTTTGCCCTTATAACAGTCCAAGCTTCATGAAAGAGATATTGCTCAGTACATATAGTGACAACTCTACTAATAAGCCTGATATAAGCAAAAGTTTTCAGCGAGAGAGTGACTATTGAAACTTTGATCTCCACTGGAGACTCCAAAAACAAACTCCTCAGGTTTCAAATTTACTGGCAGTCTGACACACCACTGCCATAAACACTAGGACAAAGAGAAAAGATTTTTTTATATGTCCGCATATAGAAGGATATTAATTATAAATAATGAGTTGTGACTGCCTGCAGAGCAGCTGTGGTTTTTTTAATGAATAGTCTTCCAATGGCTGAAAAAAAAATGTCAAGACTGGTGGAGATTTGCAATTGGAAAAACTATATAAGCTATTTATAAAAGCAAATCAACTGTAAAAAAATACTTGCTAAACGTTTCTGGCTTCTATAGAGCAGCTGTACACTGAGTTCCTCAGTAAAATGTCTATCCTCATCACTGGTATAACCTCCCAGAAGCAACTTGGTTTGGAGTTAGATTTGGTTTAGATCAGAGTTCTTGCTCCTGAAGCTGGATAATATCTTTGTCTTTTCTATGAAAATATACCCAAGAGTATCAACCATGTTGATATTTTCTAAGAGATTCATTGTATAGTGGGAGGACTTGCACTTTACCAAGGGATTTTCCCA
Organism: Dasyornis broadbenti; assembly: GCA_013397935.1. Taxonomy (NCBI): domain Eukaryota; kingdom Metazoa; phylum Chordata; class Aves; order Passeriformes; family Dasyornithidae; genus Dasyornis; species Dasyornis broadbenti. Next base: position 330,362 of record VZRN01002962.1, read on the forward strand.
AGGGATTTTTCCCCGGGTGATTGGAAGGTATCAGGGCAAAATAGCTTTATAAACCAAATCTGTCTCAACAATCTAAAATTTCGCCGAGACGAACCCAACTCATACGAAATGATAACATTTTAGGCAAGCTGTCATATCTCTGCAAGATTGCAGCAAAGTGCACCGTGGTGCCTTAGCAGTAAAAGAGCAAACGAGGCTCCAGCGCGACCTTGCCAGCGCCGCGGGAGCCGGGCAGGGCGAGCCGGGCAGGGCGAGCCGGGCACAGCGCGGCCCCGCAGCGCCTCGGGCACCCGCGGCTGGTGCCGCAGCCCGTCCGGCTCCGGGCCACGCTGCTGCTCCCTGCTCCGCGCCTCCGCTCCCCGCCGCCCAGCCCGGCTGCAGCCCCAGCCCCGCCGTCAGGTGAGTCCGCCCGCTCCTTCCTCATCCTCCCCCGCCACCTCGGGGAGCGCCCGCGGGATGCGTCCCTCTGCCGCAGCCTCCCGGGCGCGGCGTGTTTGCGAACCCGATGGGATCCCGGCCAGAGGGAAGCTGTTATATGGTTCTTAAGGAATTTCCCAGGTAAAGCGCACCAGAAAACCCCAGAAACAAGCGAATCATAAAAAAAACCCCAATTATGTTAGCTTGGCTTTATTAATTGCCCAATTGAAAACGAGCTTCAAGTAAAGTGTTATGGAGACAAGAGACGGCTTGGGAAGGAGAGTGAGCACTGAGGGACTTTTAAAGAGTCGGAGGAATTAATCTTCATTGTGGAGGAAATTAAATGTTTCTGGTGGTTTGTTGTTTTTGTCTTTTTGTGTTGTTTTGGTTTGGGATTTTTTTTTTTTTTTTTGGTTTGTTTATTTGTTCATTTCCCAGTAAGTCACCAACAGACATTTTATGAAGTTAGCCACAGCTCAACACTCTCTTGGAAAATATTTTTGTTTCAGAGTGGATAAAACATCAGGAGTGCAGTAAACATTTTAAACTTAGAACTGCAACGGATACAGTAAATCACGTGTTGTTTGCATGTTGCAGCAGGAATCCCTGGAGCTGCAGCAAGTTCAGTCCCCACTGCAAGTTCACCTTGGGACAGTTCCCAGAGCATCTTTGGCTTTTGCAAGGCACTTTTTATGGTTCGTTGTGTTTTCCCTATGGCACATAGATCTCAGTACTGGCTGATAGGTAAAGCTGGCCACATTCTAGGCCCCTGACTTGTGCCTAATGCAGGAGGTGAGAAAAACTAAGGTGCATGGCAGAGTTACTTGGTGGTGGATGGAAACAACTGATAAATCCAAGTGTGGCTCTTTCCTTCCAGATCTAGTTCTGGAGGTGGTTTGCTCTCTCTGATGGTAATACAGGGAACCAGCACCCTCACACAGATGCTGCAGTTCGATATCCTCACTCAGGTGACATCTAGCCCAGCTGTCACCATGCCGTGTCACCACCATGTCCTTGTCTTCTGCAGACAGTGGTTATTGATGGTGCCCAAAGTACCTCCCAGTCTGACAGATGTCAGAGAGAGGTCACCTGTCAGCTGGAGAGAGCTGTAGCTGTCTCTTTTCTAGACAGCAAATAGAATGAAATTAAAACCCTCCATTCTGGTCTGTTTAATTTTTTTATTATTATTTTTTCTTTTTTACTTCCCAGCTGAGTTCATAAACTCAGTTACTGTAGCTGTGTCAGAAATATTAGTTGGTTACTGGTGGAATGGGAGGTGGCCCTCAGTCTGTATGGGAGGGATGTGGTCTCATTTAAGATGTGGTTCACAAAATGGAAAGTTTGTGTAAAGGGAGTTGCCTCTGTTCCGCTCTTTTTTGAACAGGTGCCCACATTACAAACACCAACACAGCCGGCAGTATTAGCAGAGAGGTTAACAAACTGGCTGATCCCAGCTGTTATTTCCAAATATCCTTGTGCTCTGAAATGTAACAGTCCTGCTCAGTGACAGTAACTCAGTAAGGTGGTGGCCTGCCTGCACTATCACATCTTCTGTGTGTAAAAGAGTTTTATTATTTGCTTCATTTTCTGTATTAGAAGCCTTTATGCAGGTTAAGAGATTTCTTCTTCCTTAAACTCCTTTCATAGCTTTTTGTATAATTAAGGCATAGAGAGAGGCATCTCATCATGAAGTTTTAAGGGAGCTATGCAAGTTTGCCTGTAAATTAAGATTGTGTCACACCAAGGGGTTGGAAGAAGAGGGAACTGCTCTGTGACAAAGCCAATTTAATACGGCCATATCTGTGTAAAGCAGAGCCTGGCAGGAGTAAGCGCCTCAGAGTCTAAGCTTGTTAGTTAATTAAGTTATTAACAAACTTTTAAAGTAAGCTGTACTCTCAGGAAATGAAATTGGTGTAAAGGAATAGTATGATAGTCATCTTTACATGGTTTAAAGAAACTATAGTTTCCTTTCCCTGATGTCCACACTCAGTGCAACTGGAAATTTTCTCCCAGTTTACTTTCAGTGTGGGTCTTTTTTGGCATTTATTTTAGCCTAGAATTGCTCTCTTCATTAATTTGATCATAGTGTTTGTACAATTTATTTTTAAATTAATTATTGTTTAAATTTATATGATCATACTGGTTTATGGCTACTATTTGGTAGATCCCTGAGTATTTTAGAGTATGGGACAAAAAAAGTCTTATCTAAAACTTTTCCAGATAGCTAATCACAAGTATAATAATAATTTTTGTTTGTTCTGAGTGCATCCTCTGCTAGTGTAACATATTTGCACATGCCAATAGCTAGTGCTAATGCCATATGTATCTAATGTGGTATTGCTTTTCTTGTTTGCTTTCCAGACAGATGTATCAGAACTGTGAAGGCCTTTTATCATCACATTTGCCTTCTTCCAACTAAATTCTGTTCCACTTGTTCTAATTCCAAACCTGTTGGTATACAGGTTGATAAGACACAATGAAATTCAGTGATGCTTTGAGGTTGTGGTGTCCTCCTTTATATTTTCTTCAGTGAACACAACCAACGCTATAGCGCAGATGAAACTGCAGCTAAAATGAGATGAGCGAGGGGAGTGGAAAAGCTGCTGGCTCAAAACCACTTGTATAATATTATCTAAAGAGAAAGGAACTGTCAGGAATTTGCCAGGTGCTGGTTCTAGGTCCCACTGCAGGTATCAGCTCTCCTGCTCTTAAAGTGGCATCCAGAAACAAGTTGGACAGCAAGAACAGTAATAATAGTAACAATGGTAGATGTCTTTTCTGTTTTCCTACAGGCCAGGGGCGACTGCCATTTTCCAGACAGACATGTATTTCTCCTCAGATTGAATTATTACAAGTCATTCTGTCACAGTTATGAAAAGTAAAGCCAAACCAACTAATTATGGAAGGTACAAATGAACACTGCCATGGCAATGCTTTCCTTTCTATTGCTTCCCTAAGCAACACTTCTACTGCACGTATACATTTCATAACTGTTACCAAGTGCGCATGATATTACAGCTCTCTGGTAAATGGAGACAGGATATTAGACATAAACACGGAGGTCACACAGCACCGGAAAGCACTGCCAGGCACGCTCTAGCTAGAGGAAGGAACCAGCTGATACTGAAAACAACTGCCGGAATCAGTATCTATCTATATACATTTCAGGCATGAGTACCATTCAGAGTCATGTGAAAGAAGATGATGTGACATTTTGGAGAAAGGTACATCAAGGTCATATTAAAGACACTTCAGAGAGTTTAATGTAACAATTCTTTTTTATTTTGAAAAGATTTTTCAATTAAGTTTAGATTGGAATCAATAAAAAAATATAATTGACAGAGTCAGGAGAGATTGGATGGATGAACTATACTTCCAAAATACAGGCCTGGAGGCCAGTAGATGCCAAGCAAGGAGACAAGAAAACATAAAATTATATGATTGCAAAAAATGTGCCAGCACACCTAGGGAGGTCATAATTTAGCTGTCTGTTTTCCAAGAATACACATTTGAGTAGCACATGGTTTCTTGTTTCAAGACAGGCATCAAAGTAGCAGTTCTGATATATTAGCAGACATGCAGACTGAGCATGTCAATAAATGCAGGAGTCTTTGATGAGATGCTTTTCTCAAATGTGGCATGTTGATTAATCTGCTAATTAAAAGTGAATGTATGGAGCGACAGCGATCACGCTCTTGTCTACCCCACAGCTCTGCCATTGCTGTCGCTGGCAGAGCACCCCGCAGCACATACTGTTCAAACTGACAGAAGGAGTTTTTCTGGCATAGTTACACCACCTCCCTAAGTGATGTAAGTTGAGCCAATATAAGCTCTCTCCTTCTGGCAAAGTTATGTCCACACCAGGAGTTCTGCAAACATAGCAATATCTGCTGGGGACGTGAATTTTTCACACCGGTAACTGACATAGCTATGTTGGCAAAACACTATAATTTGGAACAGGCCGGGGAAAAAAAAATTGCATTTATCACCTCATCCTCAGCCATTTGCAAAGCATTAAAGAGTCCTAAATACTTAAATTGCTCTTAATGGTTATATTTTACAGACAGATATTCTAATTTCAGTGAGAGGGACGGTGTGTTACATTTATTAAAAATGCATTGCTTCCCAATTCATAGTGATTTTTATCACTGAAGTGTCTCATAGTTTTGCTGATAGCATCTAGAGCATTTATAAAATATGTAAATAACTCAAAACAGTTTGACTGTTCTACAGAAGCATAACTTTCAATGACAGACAGAATCTTCTGTTGGGCTGGAGTCTGGGTGTCCCATCCCCAGTCAGGCTAGGCTGGAAGTGCAGCATGCACAACCATGGTACCTGGCACTGCACCACCTAACTCTGTGGGTGTCCTCCTTTTCAGAGTTATGGTCAGCAGCTGCAGTGAACAAAAAACAGGATTTTTTTCAAAAGAAAGTAATTTTGCTGTAAGTAATCTTATCAAAGTAGGTGAAGAAGCAAGTTGTTTACGCAACACAAACCAGAGTGACTTTTGTGCAAAGTGCAGGTAGGCACCTTCAGTCTGGAAAAAGTTCACCAGTCTTCTTGCAGTCTTTAATTGTCTCATCGCTAGTCATTCCCAGTTTCCACAGAACACCAGGAGCAGGGAGGAAAATGTGAATGCTTGCATTCACATTTCCCTTTCTTCTGCATCAAAGGTCACGACCACCTTGCTGGGGGTTACCATCTCTCCCCTGGGCTAGATGAGATGTAGCTGGGAGGATTGTCAACCCCATGTCAGCCAGAAGGAGAAGGGTAAGCAATAATTCACTGTCTAAACAGGCTTTAAGTAAGTTGGCTCATTTTAAGCAGCAATTCTAGCAATAGTTCAGCCAGAAAATCAGGAGTGGGAGGGTGTGCATAACCTCTAGAAAGAGGGTGGTGACAAGTAGCTGGCTGAGAGCTGCATATGGAAACCACTTCTAGTGGCACAGCAGCAGCCAAAGAAGTATGACTATACTGACTGTTAAAACTGCTGGCAGCTTGCTACTGGCTTTATCTGGATAGAAATCCTCTGGATCTCTCTCTTGAAAACTGCCTATCACTGTAAAAATGGAGTGGAATTTCTAATATTCGTGGGGTATCTCATATCCATCACACAAAAAAGAGAAGGAAAGAAACTTTTTTAATCAAAAAGAATAAAGTAAGGGCGAATGTAGGCAGGAGATCAAAAAGCATGTCTGCCAGTGAAATCCATTAGCCTTGAAGTAATCTCCTAAGGGAACAGAAGACATTCCCATTGCTTGGGATATTTAAAACTAGGTTAGACAAAACACTAGGAAGTGTACAATGGAGGACAATCCATAATCAGCGGGGAAAGGGATTAAATAGTCTTAATAAGCCTTTAACATAGATTCTGTGATTTCAGTGCCAAGACTTTACACGTCCCTCAGCTCTCTCTCCTCCCTGCAGCTGCCATAATGGGAGATTATGAAATCACTGTAAATGTGAGCAATTAACTATTCTAATAGAATTTGATAATGTAACGGTGGTACATTTTTATTCTTCTTAGTCTCAACTAAGTCTCCTTTACAGTGGATTTAAGTTGACATTTTAGTAGAACTATTATAATCTTCCAGTACAGAGATTTAGTGTGATGTGTTTCTAGTAATTGCTTTGGGTTTCAGGCAGTGATTCTGTCTTTAGTTGAATCTATCTTTTTTTCCCCCTAAATTTCAAAATTCCTAAGTGGTTTATCTAAAATTCTCATCTTTTACTTCTGTGTTTAATCACTCGTCATTATTATCCCACATCCCTCTAAGTTTTTAGTCTTTTGACAGCATGGGAGAGCCAAGAGGTTCATGTCGGTAAATCAACAGGTAAAAGATGTACTTTGTGGCATAAAGATCAGTTAGTATTCATATCTTGGTTCCATAAATGTTAGGTCACTGTTGAAGTATTCAGCTCAAAAATGTATGTTTATAAACACTGTCTAAGAAGAATTTATCGTTTCACAAATACCACTGTTTGCTATGATCTCAGATAATTTTTCACATTTCCTGTTGTGTCGGTTTGATAGCGTGCCCTTAGGTCCAGATGACTGCTTGAATCATGTTCACACTGGAACATTGAGTATTTTATTTAGTTTCACCAGGGGAGAAGCCAGTGTTGTGCTTTAGAGAGGTCCTACCAGTGGACACAGCTGAGTGAAGTCAAACTTCATGCTTAAGGTAAAAGGAGTTACAATGACTTGCAATTGACAATTTTTGAAGTCCTTTCAGTTTATGCTCTGATGGAATTCCTGCAAAGAATTGCCTTGTATGGACACATCCAAAAAGCCAAAGTCACATTGCAAATGAATTAAGTTTAAATAAAATGCAACATTCTGTGGTTTCTTTGTGCAATTTTGCATGAGAACTATTGTACCCATAAATCACTGCTAGTCAGTTTTGGTCTTTTGCATATTTAACAAATTCTATAACTAATACATGACATTCAGCGCTTGGGTATAAAACTGTCTTCAAACAGCTGTGAATTCATAGCTAGAATAAGAATCTTATGCAAAAAAAAAAAAAAAAAAAGTTCTTTAAAAAACCAGAAAAATGGCGATTTATAAATGTCTTTTTAACAGAGAGGTTATTACTGTTCTGTGGAGTTACGGCTGGCAATGTGAATGATAGATTTGGGAGTGGGGAAGGACTATGATGGTTGAAAAGTGGGCTCCATTTTCTTTCTCACACCCAAGTGGTGCTTACAAAGGCAGATTCTCTTTTGTACCATCACTTTCAGTGGGTCTGAGCAAACAGTTACCTGCAAAACCTTTAAGTGGTACACACATAAATCTAGAAGAAGCCCCGATCATAATTCCAAGATCCAGATTGAATTTTCAGTATGTAACATCATTAGGAAGAAAGCTTTGTGCTAGGTAATTGATTTTTTTAATGTCTTGAGAATTAATTTTCACCAGGAAAAATTATGGTAGCCTTTTTACAAATGAAGTAAACAACTATATTATACTGTGAGCTGGACCCTGACATACCTATTCATCTTAAGAGGATTCATTCTTATCAAACCACTTCAATTTTAACCTAACTTTTTGGATGACAAAGCATTGCTCAAAGGTTGTGAGGAACTTATGTTACTTGCCAATATTTTATTATTATTGATCTGAAATAGAAATAAAGGTCAGTGAATTTAGAACAAGGATGAATTTGGCCTTTAAACTACGTCTATAACAATGTGATTACCATCTTATTTTTCCCTTGCACCTTAAAACTCAGTGTAGATTAATATATCAGCAGGGATAATTATTTTTAACTTTCTTCATCCTACTCTTTTGACAATGAGGAAAGGGAACACATGGCTTATAGTTACTCTAGTAAATCTAAGTGCCAGCAAATGCTTTCTGGCATTGAAGAGCCTGGCATGGAGCGTTCCACATCCACCCAATTACATTATTTTCTGAACAATGGCCACCTGCAAACTGCCTGTCTTTGTGCTGTGCCAGCTCCCAGACTCTGCCCGAAAACTGCCAGGAGAATTCAAGCTGGCCCAGACTGAAAGCACTGCAGAGACTATTCTTGCAGTTTAACAGTATATGTGCATACTACTGAATACCAATTTTTCTATGTTCAAAATTAGTTAAGAGCTACCACCATGTCTTTAGGATTTGCTTTGACACATGGGATGCAAGATCACAGATATGTTTGAAGCTTTTTGTTGTTGTTGTTTTCTTGGTCTTTGAAAATTCCCTGAAGATAAAAACATTAAGCCAAAATACACAGATGTTTCTTGGCAACATGCTTGTGTACAGAAACAATTACAAAGAGGCATACAGTCATAACCTCTGCCCTGTTCCTGTTCAGGTAACTGACAGTGCTGCAAATGATTTGATAGATAATATTTTTTTAATGTGAATAAGCTGTTCTGTTTCTGTTTAGGTTCTCAGGCATAGACACAGAGGATTTTTGACTTGTCTTAGCAAAATGAATGCTGTCTTTTCCGAGATAAAGTAATTACTAGAGAATATACATCAATGCACAACACCAATTGGAGATATCCAAATTCTCTTCTCTTAATTCAGAGCATTTGGTAAATATTTACATGAGAAAATATTCTATGTCTCTGTGGTATTTGGTTGCATTGAGATTCACTGTCACCCTTAGCACCACTCTAGTGACTCCAACATGAAGATTTTCCAGTTTCTAGGAATTCCTTGTCACCAGGAGAGATGATCCTGCCCAAAATCCATTTCCACACGTACAGTACACAGCTCTGGAAACTGCCCTCACTAATATTACTATTGCGCCATTGCAATGGTGTAGTAATTTACTTAGAAGTCAGATATTTGTGTGGTAGGATGAGGCCTTTATAAAATGCCTCATGTTTAAAAAATGTAGTGGTGCGAACTTTAAAGAGTTTCCAAAGAGCTTGCTGAGTATTATTCTAAATAAATGTAGTTTCACATTTAGCCATTTGACATTGTTGCTGTCAGTGTGATAATAAAATATTTCTAGCTTAAATTTGTGCTGTCTAGGCTAGAACTTTCTCTGAGTTTTAACTTGAAAAATAGAACAGGAGCAGAGCTTGTGTGACTTCTGGAGAAGAGCCCTAGCATTGGCATAGCTGTATGAATCACCATAAGTTCAGGTGGCTCCAGGGTACGATGAAGAACCTGTCCAGACACACGTTTATTGCAGTTGGATGGTTTTGCTTATAGGGCTGGGATCCCAAAACATCCATCTGGAAAGCATACTGAAAGCCTGAGGAAGCATAAGCAGAGTTGCTGATGATTTTAGGAAAAACTGTCTAAGGAAATTTGGTAAGAGTCCAACTCACGTTTGCATTTCTTTAACCCCTTTTGTTTAAAATCCTGCCTGGTTGACTAAGCCAGAAGAAAAACTAGCTGAAGTATGTTCAGACAGTTCTTAGCTATTTCACTTGGGTCACTCAACCCCATATCAAACCAATCAACTCATTCAAGGGTATAAGATAAGAATAAAAGTGGGTTAAATAACAAAATGAAGAAAATGGATTTTAAGCATAGAGAGTTCACTGTAAACTTATGAAGCATGTGCAGAGTAACTGAATGGATAATAGCTATATTTGCACATGAAAGATCTAACTCTCTCTGTGCAGTTAGATGTGAGGTGATACAACAGCAAGGTGATCAAATGTCACCCTCCATTGCAGGGAATCGCAACTTGAAGAAGTCACCTGTGGTGCCCAACTGAGTAAGGCTACTTTGGGCATTGTATCTTTCCTGTTAATATGACATAGCCAGCTGCATGAGGATTTTAGTATGATGGGACAGATTAGATCTGTCTTGATGGGGCTGTGCAAAAGACAGACCCAACTGGGGGGACTGGAAGGATGCTCTCGGTTTCTCCTATGCTTCTGTCCCTGACTGACCTTTGCTGCATGGCTGTTCCATTTAAACACAAAGGATATTTTGTCCTGGCAGTCCTGCAAGCCTTGTCTGGGAGTTACGAATCAACCCACTACATCTTATGTTCTGTATTTTTATGTGAGTGATCATTCTGCAGCCCACACTATAATCACATAATTATCCTCAATAGGATTTATATAGATGTCACTTTTAAAAATGTGACCTTCAGGTAGAGTCTACCAACATTAGAGATGTGAGAAGCTGCTAAACATATTGTTTTATTTTAGCTGTGCTGGCTGTAGAAGTAATGGAAGTATTAAATAATGTTTTTCTCTCCTGTTAAAAACATACAGATTTGAATACCCCAAGAATACAATCATAATGGAAAAGATGATGCTTTCATATAATCCATTCTTGGAGTAAGAGTAATTTCTAGGTAGTAAATTATCAATTTTATTTCACTTTTGGTAAAAACTCCATGCATACAAGATAATTGAAAGTGTAATATTAGACTTTTTATAGCTTTAGCACCAAAAAAAATGTTAAAAATTAGAAAAAGAGTCTGATTATGTCTCCACTTACTAAAATAATATTACTTTAAATACACGCAATGAAAATCTTTGTTTCATTTAAATCGGTGGGAAAATTTCTATGGCTTTTAAACTGAGCTGTGGCTTAGATCTTTTTTCCTGTTCTGATTGTTCTTCATATTTCATTACTAAGATTTACATTTGAGAGGGCTCTTAATATTTTCCAGTTGAGCATCTATATTTATACACATGTGTGTGTGATTGTGCAGAAATGGGCTTGAAGAGAGTTATCTGTTTGCTTTTTTTGGAGAGAGCCATTACAATGACACTGTTTTTCAGCATATACACAGTTACCTCTGATTTCAGTGACTGGAGGCAGCTGAGCATCGTAACTCCTAGTAAACAGTGCCAAGATGACAAGGACTGCTTCCAGGTGAGGAACCACGCTATATTGCCAAATAATCTAAAAATTCACCTGTGCCATTCAGGGAGAAGACTTCAGGTGAAAGATTGAGAATTTTGGTAGAGTCACACTGGTTCATCTCCACTCCCATCGAGCTGATGGGAGCACTACCCACAGCTTCAGAAGAGCAGAGCTCAGCAGCACGGCTCACAGGAGTCCCATCTCACCATTTGCTCTTTCTACTTAATCCAAAAGGAAAAAATGGCTTAACCTATGCATAACTTTCTTGTGCTTCATTTGCCAGCTGGTGAGCGTCACATGTTTAATTCGGGCAATGTAAATAACAATCTCTTTAATAGCTGAGATTTTCACTGACAACATAGTCACTGAGCTTAGACAGCTGATTGCTGCTGCTGTAGAGCTAAGTCCTTAAATATTATCAAACTAATACCCTTGTATGGTCACACTGGATACAGATTAGTGAAGACCATAATCCTATTTAATTTAACACAGTCCCAGGGATTTTCTTCTACAAAGAATTTGGTCACATGCATACTGCATAATTTGCATAGTTCTTAAATATGTGGACCTTCTCTAGGAGCAGGGCTGTCTGCCAATGTAATGGCAGTTATTAAATCCCACAGTACTTTGTACCACAGTCCAGATGCTAGAAAAAGCTCATGGTTAGTTAGAATTTGTTGTGACTCTGAGCTATGTCACAGCTCGCTCTCTCAGGTCATCTCTTTAACCCTCTGAGGAGGTGTTATCCCTCAGCAAAGGTAATATGACAAAGGACTGTAATTCATTTTACCCCCCAGTGCAGCCCAGCCAAGATCCAGCTGTCCAAGAACTCAGACATGTAAAAAACTGACTGTGCTTGAACTGTCACAGATTCTGGGGTTTGTGGTTAAGAAACTCATATCTCAGTCATAGGAAAGGTCTGATTTTTATGTGCTGAGCACAGTTAAGTTCATTTGCCTTCAACACCATGTGATATCTTTGACACTATAGCAGATTAGGACTCGCAGAATTAGGGCAGGGCTACCCCTTTTTAGTTCTGGATTTTTATTATTATTATTATTATTATTATTATTATTTTGATGGGGGCTTTTGTGGTTTTTGGTTTGGTTTTTTTGTTGTTGTTTTGTTCTTTGCCCCCCACCCATGCACAACTATTGTCTGAATGGAAAAAGGAGACACTATCCCCTTGTCAAGGTCAAACCTTTGTTTTCCTGGCAATTTCCAAGCATGTTGGGACAAATATGTCCCCTGGCTGATTTCCATGTGAGAGAGTGGCCCTGCTGTCCTCAAGAGGGCTTTGTATATAAAGGCAGCTCAGGCACAGAGACTTCTTCACCTTCTCTAGCACCATGCTGGAAGTAGAAGCCTTCCCCTCCAGGAAGCAGAGACAGTGGTTTGAGTTTATTAGGTCTCCAGGTTATTTTCAATAACTTAGCACCTGAATGGCTGTTGGCTTAAAGAACAGAGTAATTATTTGTATGATTACTACTATTACCATTAATAATAAAATCGTGCTTCTTCCAAAAGTGCCTAAGGAGAAAGCTGAGGTAAACTTCACCTTGCTAGATGCCCCACAATTTTGGGCTTTCATTCAAGAACACAATAAATCCTGCTTCAGGGCTCCCACTACTGGATCAAAAGCACCAGAGCCACAGGAGCAAAATGCTGATGCTGTATGAAATAATGCTTCCCCCAGCCATCCACTGTGGTAGCAAACCAAGCACAGCCTGTTTTCTCAGCACTGGCAGAGTCAGCAGAGACCTCAGGTCAGGTGCTCCCAAAGCTCAGTCGTGTGACCTCCTCTAAAAAACCTCACTGATCATAGATCTATTGTTATTTTTCAAGGCCACGTGGTCTCAGAAGGCCCAGTGGTTTTCTCCTGAAGAGCTTGCCAACCACTCAGGCAAGACATGTGTCAGAGTAGAGGTTTACTGGCAAAGTGAAGGGAACAGAAAGATGGTTCATTGGTCATGTTTGGAGGGGTGGTGGAGGAGTGAAAGACTGAGAATACACCAATGGAAAGATGAGGGAGGGTGAGGACACAGAAAAGCAAGGAGAAATAAGAAAAGGTAGATGGATGGGAAAGCTTTTAAAAGATCTAGCTGAGAAAGAGGAGAGAGAAGAAAGAAGCAGTCTGAAGGGAACCGGAAAGCCTGGGCATAACTGTGGGATTTTGCTGTGCTGTGCATTTCCCTTGTTGGGTTTTCCCTGATACTTTCCCGGAAAAAGACCCAGAAGGCTTTCTTCTTGCTCACAGGTAGCAGAAATATCTCACTGAGACTCAGAAACCAGCCTCTGCCACATCCAGAGCAGTAGTTCCCCTTTTTACCTACTCTTCTTGCTGGTGTTTGCTGGTTCATACAAACACTTCTGTAGTCTGGAGGAGATAAATAAGGCACGAAGGACAGCAGCTGCCTCAAGAGTTTGCTCATCACAAAAGGATGAGCCACTCTGTCTTCTAAAACTGACACCTTAGCAGAAAAGCAGAACCTGATGACATTTAGCTCTTGTTGCAAATATTTACACGTATAGTTGAGGCGTGTCAGTTTTACTGCACTCAGTCATGCATCGCAGAGTTTGGCTTATTTGCAGTATATTTTCACATGTCATACATCTTTAATCAGACTGGAGCATGGACTGGTTTAATTTTTTTCCATTGATGGTTCCTGCATGTAGACTAGAAGAGTTGTTATTGCTTTGGCTTTTCGGTGTCACATCCTGAAGAAATTATAGGAAGTAACAATTAATTTTACGCCTTCTAACTCCTTCAATTTGATTATAAATTTGGATTAGTGACATATGTTTTGGCTGCTGCATCAAGATCCAATATTAGACCTCTTTTTTTTTTTTTCCCCATGATTTCATGTGAATACTAGAAGACAGCAGTATGTATGCATCTGTTTACTGAAACCTATTATAATAAGTAAAGTGATTCTAAAATGGTATGGTGTTATCTGATATCAAGATAACTAAGCACCATCATACAGCTCTGTCATCTGCAATACCCATCTTCTGCCCTGGTCTGGGTTTTCCCTCCCTTACCTTCTGCCCCAATTTTCTGCCCTGTCTGGGGACTGTGTTGTCCCATAGCTGTAGGAAACTAGAGCTGCTATGAATGTGAGGTGTGTAGGTTGCAAAAGCAATGTTTGAATACCACAGTAACACCTTGTTTTCTTTAAAGATGCTGTGATATTACTGTGAACATCCGTTGGAAAATATTAAAATGCTGTAGTCTCTATCTACTAGAGGCCAGATTTACCTGTATACTTTTTCTTCCCCTGCTGACCTGCTGAGTTTTGTATAACTTTTAATGAGTTTAGGTCTGCTGTCTCTGTTTCCCAGGAAAAAACCACACAAACAAAAAACTAGTGGTGGCTTACTTGACATCTTTTAGTCTGTAAAAAGTGTATAACCACAAAATGCTGGGGTGATACACATCGCCCAAGGAGAATGTGGCTCCTCCATTGTCCTGGCAAGCAAGCTGAGGAATTGGCTTGTGAAGAGAGGGGAAGAAGACAGAATGGATCTGGCAAACAAACCACTGTATGTCTACCACAGTTGAACTATCTTTGATTTACTAAAAAGAAGGGGAAAGTACCAATCTAAATTAGAAAAGCTTCAAAATGTTTTTGTGTAATCGTAAATATCTGAAGTAAATAAAGTCAAAGGAAAAATGTTTTCATAAGTAAATAAGTGATTTATTATGCATGTTAAAAAACACACAGAATATTACACTGAAAATGGTATGTTCTGAATCTGTGAACAAGTAATAAGATCACTGGTCATAATCTTTGTTTCCGCTCTGCTTTTGAAAATGCCTCAGTATATAATTGTTTCTTTGTATTAAAAAAGGGTCTGTTTTACTGGAAACAGTAATGAAGTATTACTTGCTATTAATATGAGCTGAATGTTCCACAACTTTATTGTTTCTGCACACTGAAGTAAACGATGAAATTTTATTCCTTGAAATATATATGGATTATTTTTTGTTATCTAAACTTATTTTACAATCATGCTTTTATTTGAAATGAAACAATACCACAGAAGTTTAAAACCAAGGGGGATGTTGAAGTTAAGAATAAGCTCAGAAAAAACTGTGGTCAGGTTATCTGTCATTGTGAGATATGTATCTGTATATACATATATGTATTCCTGTCCTCAAGATTTACATGGCTTTATGGAAATTCTTAACCCTTACTCCTTCCAGTTTTTGAGGCACTTATTTCATGTGATGCCTCTTTACCTTCCCTGAGCTCTGGTGTGAGATTTCGGAGAGGTGGACCAGAATTTGCAATTCTGTGGGCTTCCTCCCTTTGCCCCTCTCCTTCCCACTGGGACTTCCACGTTTTTCTTCTAGAAAGCCTATTTTATTAAATAAATCAAGCTTAGATTCAAAAGCGTATCAGACGTGCTCGCAGAGCTGGGAGTGCTAATAAAGGAGCCCGAGGGTGTGCGGGGCAGCACTGGTGCTCTCTGAGAGGAGGACAGGATCAGCTCCACATCCCACTCTGCTGCACCACTGCTGCCGAGGGAGAGCGTGGGGGGAGGAAGGCAAAGGGGCTCCCTTCAGCCTCTTCAGCTTGTGCTACAAAGCCTGAAAAAAACATCTGGTCTTCACAGATTCAAAAGGAAAAACTTTTACATAAGAATACAAATTGGGAAACATATTTCTTTACAAGCCCTTGAAAATGAGTGTCACCCACCATATATATTATGTCCACCACATATATTATGTCCCTGAACTGAGCTAAATTGAAGCCAGACATATATTTTCCTTTGATGACTCCATCAAGGTATATTTTAACTCCTCTCCCCCGTTCTTCAGTCTCTTTAAAGATACATGTGTAGATAAGGGAACAGTCTCAAACCCATGCTCAGTAACAGCAGCCAAACAAATGTCTCTAAAAAAAAAAAAAAATTCCAGCTTTGTAGAGCTCTTTTCCTGCAAACAATTTCCTTTTCCAGTTATAAATTTCAGTTCCTAACAAAAACTTCCCTGGAAGAGGCAGAGGAGA
The DNA here is from genome assembly GCA_013397935.1 of Dasyornis broadbenti. Taxonomy (NCBI): domain Eukaryota; kingdom Metazoa; phylum Chordata; class Aves; order Passeriformes; family Dasyornithidae; genus Dasyornis; species Dasyornis broadbenti. The sequence goes on from VZRN01002962.1 coordinate 346,094, forward strand.
CAGGGAAATAAGAGTTCAAGTTACCCTATATATTCTGAAACTGAAGAAACCTGACTCAGACTTTCCAGCCATACCTCAGGTATACAGATGTAAAGCACCTCTAATTTACATGTTTGTATGCCCTAGTTAGTAACTCAGACATTTTTAGCATCTAAACATATTTATCAAAAATAAGTTGTGTTCAACAGACTTGCTCTGCAGGGAGTTTGAGTAGGGTACAATTGTTTGATAGCATGGTTAGTGTTAATGTGATTACTGTTACTTGAAAAATGCTTCTTATTTCCTATTACATCTTACTGAGTGTCACAACCAGCCTACAAGCTTACATATATTTAGCAGACACTGTCAGGTCTAAGAACCAAAGCCTGTTGTGAATTATATTTTGAAATGCTGGACCTGGTCAAAATAGACCAGACATCCTCATTTGAGGTGAAACTTAAACCTTGCTTTTGCTATTGCTTCCAAAGACGTCATCATTTCTTCAGAGAGAGATAAATAGCTATAATGGCCCCTTATAAGATCAGGAAGACAGGATGAATCAGGAGAAAATGCACTTCCTCACCAATTCCCATCTCCATAGAAACTCCTTAACTCTGCTATGCCTTCTGCCTATACAGATTAGGCAACCCAGTTTTCCAATAACAGACAGTGAAGTCTGACGCCTGCATTGTCTCACAGAGGGGTATCTTGAAGAGCAGAATTTAAGTATAAAAAAGAACTTTGCCAAGTGCTTAGTGTTGCATTTCCCAGCTTTCAAATTCTTCCTGTTGCTTTTCAGGTTCGTAAGAAAATTTCTCATGAGAAGCATCAGTATTTGCTGCCAGGGCACCCACAAGTCTGATGACGCTTTTGTCAAACTATTTTTGCTTCAAAGGATGTGGTGTCATTGAAAGCCTAGTCCTCACTATCCAGTATTACAATTCGTGTCACTTATGGGGAAGACAGGGAATCATCAGAATCAGTCTGTGGGATGCTAATTTAAACCTAAAGCTTTATTTTCAAATGCATTGAATAGTTTATGCATGAGTGGGTGTGCTTTTCCAGCAGTTCAGATAAGCAGATAAAGAGAATATTTTTTTTAATGAAGTGAAATATATGAGAGAATGTGTTCATTGATTATTGCTAGGAAAAGAAGTTATTAAACCTCAGTAGATAAACATCAGCTTGCAAAGTTCCTGTGTTAATAAGAATAAATTGATAGATTTATAGACTTTAAATTTGGCTAGATCGTTTGATTGTCTCATCAGACCACTAAATCAAAGACACTAAATCTCACAGTATTACCTCTGAGCTGAATAGAGCTAGACAAAACATGTTGGTAAAGCAGCACATGAAACAAAAGATGCAATTCAGCTTGACAGAAGCCTTATAGTTTTGGGTCAAACCTACCTTCATTAAGTTTTTAAAATAGAGAGAACATCTAAAACTGAAGTGCTGTTCTCCACAGTTTTTCAGCTTTGACTAAGTGTACTGTGTGTTGGTTTACCTGTGTGAATGACATTTCCCTTTTCTTTGTTCTAGGCTTATTCCATAACACACACACACACAGAGGAAAATCACACCCTTCTAAAAAACATGAGGATTTCAAACACCAAAAGTTTCAAAATTTCTCGTTTCAGAGGCTGATCATTCATTTTGTATGAAAACCCTAGTGCATAATTTCTTATATAAATATGTCCAGCTTTAGCATTTAACCTTTGTCATACCTTCTTGACTGCTCAAGGACCCTCTATTTTCTTCTTATAACTGTACTGTAGTCAAGTGTCTCTCAGTTTTATTTTTAATGGACTAAATCTGATGAAGTATTTAAGTCTCTCCCAGTAGGGTATTTTCTATGACTTTTGAATAAGTCTGTGACTCTGCTTTTAAAAGCTCAATTTTTTCCCAATATGTCTGCCTTTCTAATGAATTTATCTTTACTATAGAGAAAGATGAAGATGTCACCCATTTTTCCTACATTTATTCATCCATGGATTATATTAGCCCTTTTGTCATAGCCTCCTAGTGAACAGTTATATTTTACTGCTTGCCTACTTTGACACTAAATTATCTCAGTAAGATTGCTTTTCAAGATTCTAGTTTAAATTGAATTCAGAATGCCATTCTAACATATGCCCTAGGTTTATAACTCTGCAATAGCCAAAACTCATAGCAATTTTGTTTTTTGAAAAGATTGTCTTTTCCAACAGTTGACATCACTTTGTACATGTGCTCTGTCTTCATTAATATATGTTAATGTTAGTGTTATGTGCAGATTTTGTCTCAAATACTTTGTATTTGCAATTTATAAGTGAAACAGTAATTAGATTTAGTTTTCATGCTAACATGACCAGAAACATGCCCGTTCAATGAATATTTTTTATCAATAAGTCCTGGGAACTTGAAAGATAAATATTTTGATTTCTTTACCCATGTATATTTAGTCCCAATACAACTGCTGCTGCATCTGCATCCTGGTCCTTGTGCCTCCATGAGATGTGTTCCCTAGCCCATGCTCTCTGATTCATTGCTCATGTTACCCTCTGGTTGTGTCCTGCACCAACTCTACATCACATTTCCATTTTCAACAAAAATTCTCTTCCTTTTTTTACTCTTCATGGTTATCCTTTTTCTCTTGATGGAGATGCCTTTCTTTACCTATAGTTGAAAGTACCATGTAGAAATAGTAGTGCTGGGATGAAAGATGAAAAGTTGTGCACTGATCTCACGCTTCACCTATAAAGAGTTTCCCCTCAGACCAGAGCCCCAGTATTTGAGCAATTTATGGTATATTGATTTCAAGGAGGAAAAATTACTGTCTGACAGCTACACCACATCCTTTATTAGCATCCAAAGTAGAGCTGGGATTTAACTAATGAAGCTTAACTATCTCCTTTTGCAGCTGCTGGAAGAAGTAGTCACTTTGGAGGTGCAATTAATATCAGGGTTATGTCCTCTTGTCACACTTAAACACCTGAAGCACATTGTCCTTGGAGAATCTGGGCCCTTGCCTGAACACCACACAGGCAGAGTTGCACTGATATCTGTCTCTGCTCTGTCATTGTTTAAGGATATTAAAAATATGGAAAGAGACAGAATTTCTACAGTTTAGAAGAAATTTCCTGTTATTTTTGCCTTTGTGTAAAGGATTTTTTCCTACACTCTCCATACTACTGAAATAACTTGTTATCTGTGGCACCTATACCTGTATTAGTCACAGAGATATCATGATGCTGACCCTTGCCATGTCCAGTTTGCCTGAACCAGAAGGCATTTTCAGTTGTTTCCAGCAGCAGCCATAGGACTCCTCTGTGTTTATACATCTGATAAGAGTTTCTTTTCTCTCTGAGTGATCATACCTCATAGGACAATGTGTCAAAATTTCTTTCTTTATTGTTTATGAACAGTACATGATAGAAAGTATTACAAGACTAATTGGAATTATTACAATAGTCTGTTTGTCTCCCGTCTCCTTCCTCTTGGCTAATTAGCTTTTTAACATTACAAAATGGCTCGGGCACGAGCTGTCAGAAAACTGTGCTCCAAAGTCACTACTACACGTGAGGCTGTCTGCACACATTAATAAGGAATTTGCCACTGCTGTTAGAAATCCTTGTTCTCATTCTTTTCTTAATTTTCTTTTGCCTACTTAGGGTGCTCTGGGGTCACTAGATGTTACCGTTTAAACCTTCTCATTCTTTGCTCTGTCTCTCTGCATGCTCAGGGAATCCACATGAACACCAGCTTTGTTATTTCTCTTGCACAACCATGAGTCAGCTGTGGCACTCCTTGCAACCAGGAAAAATATGGAATTCATCGCTTCTGTATTAAAATACTAAGTTAGATACAGAATTGTGAGCCTGCATTGGAAAGTAGTATTTTCTCAATCAGTCTCATCATAAGCTGCAGCTTGGTGTTTGTTTTTATATTCTACTTTTCCTCTTCATTCGCTGTTTTACTCCATCACGAAATATTGAGTTTCATTATTTTAAGAAGTACTCCTAGTAATCAGGGTCCCTTTATCCCTACCATGGTGCTACATAAACGAAGTGTCAGATTATCTCTTGAAACATTTTTTAAGAATCAGAGGACATAACCGAGTGCAAAGTAAATTGGAAGGAGCTGTTGTCACAGAGCTGGAACATGCCCCTTCCTGAGGGCAGGGGTCAAAATGAAAGGATTGACAGACTGAGAGAGATGGGGTTATTCGGCCTGAAGAAAGACTGAAAGACATTAGACTCTAGAAACCCAGAAAGCCCTTAGAGCACCTTCCAGTACCTAAAGGGATCCTAGAGGAAGGCTAGAGATGGACTTTTCACAAGGGCACATAACAATAATACAAGAGGGAATGGTTTTAAGATGCAGAGGTTTAGATTGGACTTTTGGAAGAAAATCCTTCCTTTGAGGGTGGTAAAGCATTGGAAGAGATTGCCCAGGGAAGCTGTGGATGCCCCATCCCTTCTCTTTAGGGTTGTACTCAATCCATTCTCCACCCACCTTGTGTTTGTGCTTGGGAGTGCCCCAACTCATAAGCAGCACCTTGCACTTGACCTTGTTAAACTCCATGAGATTCTCCTGGGACCATTTTTCAAGCCTGGAATGATCCCTCAAGGAAAAGGATTTTATTGTGAACTGTTGTACAGCTCTGTAAAAAATGTTCTCTTCTGTCTTTTTTTTCGCAAGTGCTCTTTTTCTCAACTTTACTAGTGAAAATTCAAACTGTCTCACTTTCCAATTTACGATGTCTTCAAATGGTTTTTAGCCTCTAGGGAATACTCAAACAGCAACTGTATATTGGTCTTTCCTCAGCTGATGCCTATCACTGCCCATTCCTCATAATGCTAGCCCTGTGCTTTCCAGGCCAGCTTTTAAATTTAATACCTAGAGCAGGCAGTTACCAGAAGAGTTCCTCTAGGGGAACCTAATCATACTTTGCTAAGAAAGCTTTTCTCAGGTATCCTTTCAATGCACTTAAAAAGAAAAAATATTTGTTTGGAAATTGCATTTTCCCTAGCTTTTTTAGCTAATTTCAACTTTTTCTTTGGAGAAAACATTCATTATGAACTCTCAGATACATAAATTATTATTATTTTTCCCCCAAAAAAATTTAGCACTTAGTTACATCTTATTAAATATGTATCTTGAAAACAGTTGCCATGGACAACCAGAACTTGCTCTGAATATGTTGCAAAAAGAGTTTTGATTTGTTCCATGGGCAACTGAAATGGAGATCTTTCTATTGATTGGTCAGGCACTTATAAAATTTGTTGATGATTTTCTTAAGGGACACATTGGTGGTATTGATTTACAGCTGAGGAGAGGAAAAGGTTCATTACTGTGCTGAGACACGAGTGCCGAAAAGATGAATGTTAAAGGTACCAGGGATTGGCTAAACACAGACTCTTCATGACAGAGTTTCTTGTATGTTACTTCTCCCAGAAAGTCAAACTAAATGCTATATGCCCAATTTCCCATGTGTTTTCATTCACCATGACAACTAGCTAAATGTGACCTTGACTTTTAAAGCCATGTGTTGCCATCTGTAGTTAAAGAGAGCTAAAGATGAAAAATTCCTTAGAATTTTTTCTCCCAAAGGAAAGGCAGGGGTATTATTTGATTTTTCTTCTTTACTTTCAGACAACGTGATAGAAAAATTTTTAATATAAGACAGAAAGAAAAGTGGTGCATCAGTGTTTAAGGTGTGAAAAGTCAAATTCAGTATTAAGGCATATTTTACTAGGGTAGTTATTAGGAATGGTCAAACACTTTCCATTAATTCTGTTTTCCTATGGAAAATAGGTTTTCAACAAATTATTTTGTGACTGTAATATTTGCTTTTAATAAAATTTGCTCCACTCCTCTTTTCTTAAGGTTCTTAAGTATTGAGTTAGAATCCATTTTCCAAATCAGGTTCATTGAAATTGCTGTAAAAGTCTTTTTTGTCCCATATGAACCAGGTTTGCATCTAGATGTTACCTCCTGTGGGAAATCGTAGTATCCCCAACATTCAAATTGTCCTTGAAGAGAGGAAAAAGGATAGAAAACACTTTTGGGATTTGGACTGCAGGTAACCCAAAAAATTGCTTTTTTTCCTTTTTTTTTCCTACTTAGCATTTAATTGTGGAAAGCCAATGAAGGGGAATTTTAAGCAAGTTACAGGTTGGTAACTCCCGTATTTTTTTCAGAGAGCCTACCTGATAGGTCTTCCAGAACTGGAAAGCTGGAATCAATCTTCTGCTCCTCCAGAGGATTTAAACATGTATATCCCATATTCTCAAACAATGTCTCAGTCATCAAATATTAGCGATGGGATGCACTTCAGCTAAAAAGTTTTGTTTGCTAAAACAATGATGTTCTTATATTCTGAGGTAAACACCCCTCAGTTACCCATATGAAATGATCCCATCCTGTATAATACAAAACAATGCACGTTTTTGACACAAGGTGAAATGACTCAGGCCAGCCTTGTGTCAGAAGAGGGCTCTGCTATTCTGTTGCCCAAATCTGGCCAATTTTTAAGCCTTTTTAAAATGTAGTTTGAATACTTTTAGTTGAAACTTTTTAAGCTTTTGGTAACTCTGTTTCCACAGAATATTTTTGCACTTGAATTGGATATGTAATTGAAATAGACTGTTTGGGGCTGTTTAGGCTATCAAATCCAGTTAACCATGTCCTTAAGGATTTCCTGCCAGGTTCCAGCAACATGGAAAAAGGTGTTGTATTTGAATGAAAGAAAAATAAAGGCTTGTACAGTTGAGCAGCAATGGGAAAGCTAGAAGGAGATAGCAATAGGAATTAAAGGAAAAAGAAATTGGTTGGAAAATAATACTGCAAGAGGAATTGGAGTGGGCAGAAGATTTGGGCCTAAGGCAACTGGGCCTGCATGGGACGCGGGGTAGATAAGACGAGGGAAGAGGCAGAGGTCTGTGCACACCCCATCACACCTTTCTCTGGGCGATAAGAAAAGATCACAGTGCTTCTGAGTCTCATTTTCTCTGCAGGCAGGACACAGCTCTTGCCCCCCACAACACAGCTGCCCATGCTGGATTTGCTCCAGCTGGTGCAGATCCCAGAATAGCAAGCAGTTTTCCACACCACACATATCAGTAGTTACTGTGATGGCACTAAGCCTTCCAGCTCTGGGGATGTCCAGCACAGGTTTTGATATGAGAACAGAAGGGAAGTAAATTCCCAGAGTATCTTCTATTTTAAATACCAGTTTGCAAAATTATATTGTTGCAAAGCTAAGTAAAGAAATATGCCAGAAGGCAGTTTGCCTGCAAATACCAGTTTGCCTGCAAAATTTCTTTCTCTCAAGCCCCATTGCCTGTCACTTTGGGCACACAACCCCATCCTCCTCTAATTCAGTGGGCTCATAGGGACATCCAAGGGAGGTCACACTGACTTACACCAGCCTTCCACCCCACTGAAACGTTCAGAATTTCCCTTTGGAGCATTTACCGCTCTTCCTTGACTATGCAGGAGCTTGGTTCTCAACTGTAAGATAGGTGCCTAAGTGTAAAGGCATCCAGCTGCTGTTGATTCTACTGTTATCCCACAGGATATCATCTGCATTGTATAGAGAAACTACACCTTCTCTGAGATATAATCAAAATTATTTTACACATACACTGCTGTTTGTGGGACTTCTCGGTTTGCTAAGGGCGAAAAGGAATGACAAGAAGGTTTGCTCTATGGTTTGTGACCATTCAATGAAGACAAAAATTTCGAGATGGTCACCTATTTCTGTCATGCCCTTCTGGAGAGATGTGAGCAGATTCATAGAGAAAAAAATTACTCCCTCTTGTACCTGAAGTAAGCGAAGTAATTCATTCTTCAAATAGATCAAGCTCTTCTTAATGTGAAGGACTCTCAAAAATATCAGGTCCTGCTTCTTTAAATTATATGGCCAAAATCCTTTTGGCCTTTTGACCTAAAGTTCCCCCCCAATGAGAGGATGATAGCACTTTCCTGTTGCAATGTGTCCCTGTCCTCAGAAACATGCTGTAAAAATAAATTCATTTTGTTCACAAAGCCCTTAGATACAATATTGTGAGTAGAGCCATGAAAAAGTTCATGGGGAATTTAATAACTCCGTCTTCAGAGCAGGATATGAATTGTGTATAGTAAATAAGGCCTCTGGGCACAAATATTGTGTAGCTGCTCATTATTTGAACTCTGCCCATCCTGTGCATTGAATGAAAAGAGAGGAAAGAAAAAAAAGAGCTGATTTTACTTTTTCTATTTGTCTTTACTTAGAAAATTTTACTTTTGATACTTTGCAACTTCTGAAAGCTTTCCTTGCCAGCTCTTGTGAACTTTTAAGATAAATTTAACATGCAATTAAAAGAGTGTTCTTCAAATCAGCAGGAGGTTTGCTTTGCATGTAGCTCCCAAATTGCTCCTGGCTACATCCATGTTTTGATTCAGATCAGATTCTAGGCAGTTGAAAAAGGTCCATAAATATATCCATTCCTCAGAGCAGGCCTTTTCACTGCTCCCTCATCTTGATGTCAGGGAACCTCAGCTGACATCAGTAAGAAAACTTGTGCTAATAAGAAAACCTTATTGTATTCTTTGGCACTGAAAGTAGACACAATTCCTCGTAGAACTGACTGCAGAAATCAACATAAATCAGATTTTTGAAGAACACTGGTTTAGTCTCAATGATTTTTTACTTTTGTTTTTAAAATTATTTTATTCAGTCCAAAGTTTAACTGACAGGTTTTTGCTTGGAGTGTCCTCTTGGCTCTGAGTTATAGTAACTATTGTCCTGAAAACGGTACTGTTCATGGCGCAATCTCGCATATGGAATAGAGGACCTATCGTTCCTAAAGGATATCAAAAAATGGAATGAATATGCAGAATGAATCTTTCAAAAACATAACAGTCACCAGGTGAGATTTTATTTCATGTCTTTTTTTTCTGTGTTCTATTTAGACAGAAGTCTTTGTATTCTCTATGTATCTGTCAAACAGATAGTATTGATAAATGAACTTGGATATAAGTTGTTTTCACTGGTGTTGTTTGTTTTCCATCTTTTTTTTTAAAGTAAGAGTCAAAGACATACTTTTGTTTGGTCCCTGAAGAGGCAGGGAGAAGCCCTCTGCAGGAATAACTATCTGATATGATGAGGTGAATTACCTGCCTGCCACAAGACAGACAGCAGGACTGGGACTGAGCCCTGCCTGAGCTGGTGCAGAACCGCAAAAAAAGTCAATCAGGTTTTACCTGCTCAATTTTGAAAACACAGCCTCCTGTACAAGTTCTTATCTGGGATATTAAAGTCAATGATTGCAGTCTGGTTTTCTTGAAACAGCTGCATCATATCATGCACCATCACACATGCACCTCTCTACTGAAAACGGAGGAATTTCTGTTAAACCTAAACCCCTGCTTATATATACCAAGTCTACTAAAGCCAAAGAATATCTTCCTCCCAAAATCCCTTTTTCCCAGTTAGCCATTTCAGACAGCTACAGAAATAACCATCTGTAGTACAGATGCTAGAAGTTAAAGATCAAGTGGTAGACTTAATGCTGAATTTCACTTTTATGTTTAGACTTGTATGACCAGGTCTCATTCTCTAGTGGATTTATATGATTCTATTTTCCTCTTAAAAATATATGAGAGAAATGCTCACAGACCCTTAAATGTAGCAGTATGAGTACACCACTATAATTAACGCCCTAGTCTAGTCCTTCTTTTTCTTTTTTTTTATTTTCAGTGTACAAGTCCTGTGGAGTTTGCAGATTGATTCAATTGCAAAGTTAGATTCCCACTGTGATAGCCGTTTTCAAACCACTGGCCCATTCTGCCTGTCCTGCCAGCCAGGGAACAATGGGTGCTAATTAAAACCCTGCTTAAAAGGTTCCCCTTTACTTCAGCATTGAGGCTTTCAGGGGGCAGGCAGGGGGAAGGATGCCTTGTTCTGTTTATGCATATGCAAGCACTTAGTGAGCTGGGCGGCTGACTGTGGGTCCTGAAAACACCACAAAAGCCTGGTGCTTATAGGAAAGGGCTGGATTTCAACCTGATGAGGTTAGTTAACAGACTAGACTGAAGAGGGTCCAGCTGTATTTTCTTTCCAAAATTTGAGGAACATTTCAAAATAGGTATTGGGGTTTTTTATCATTTGCTCCTACTGAAATATTCAGGTCTCTGTCTTCTTGTATTGAAGGGAGCAGTTTTCTTAAAGTGCAAGGATAAGAAGTAATAGTTTCTTTTATTTTTACTAATGAGATAACATTTGAAACAACTGGTTTTGCTATTCAACTGGGATGCCTGTGCCAAAATTTATATATAGGGTAAAATTACTTTCCTACATCAAGGTTTTGTTTCTTGTGCCAATATTTTAATAAAAATTTAAGAGATCTCATCAGACACTTCTGTTGCTCAGTGGTATAACTGAGTTCCAAGCAGTATACAAACGTCTGCCGTTTTCAATGAGGAAAAATGAAAAAATGAGGTATACCTTAGAGCTTCATTTGTAAATGAATATATAAAATTGATCAGTAGCAAAATATGGCAGCTAAAGAATCAGTTTTATTATGTCAAGTAAATTCAATATGCTTTGGTTTTCAGCAAGAGTTGAAAAAGAAAACAAAACACTGCAAATAAACTCATCAATAAGCCACACAGTTTTTGTTTGATGTCATTTGTAACTGACAACTTGATCAATCTTGCATTGAATAGTCCCTTAGAAATACAAGAGTAATAGGAGCAGAATCTGTCTCATTTCTTTTGTTGAATAGCAGTTCACTTGATGGCATTCACAAACCTGTCCTAGCCTTCTTCAGCTGTTTTTCTTGTATAAAACTATCTCATCCATTGAGGTAGTAGAAAATATTTAATGGGACAAATTGCATGTCATTGATAGTGAATGGTCAAAATGAACAATTCACAGATAACCTCAGAGTTTGACAAGTATTATTCTAAATCTTCTTTCTTGTTTCAATCTCTGTGAAGAATGAGTGCTTGTGCAGAAATCAGGAGTGCCTTTCAAATCACTCACCCACCAAAAAGACTATTAATTTATCTTCTTTGCCTGTCTGCAAACACTGAATAAATGGTTAGCTGTATAGCTATTTTAATTAAAGGGCAGATAAGATATTTCTCATTTTTATCTTTACAGCCATATGCTGTAATAATTAATACTGCTTAATAGAGCAACTTGCATACTGAAGACTGCTTAAAAGACTAAAGATGTCTAGGATCAGGGCATGTGGCCTTTGTTGTGAGCCCCATGCACTGAGGAATAAAGACAGTGAAGCCCAACCTCCTACTCTCACTTTGTCACTCAGTGGCTGTTCACACTGTGATTCCTGCTGTGGGGAGAAGACAACTGCTTTTTTTTCCTCCTTTTTTTTCCTTTTTTTTTTTCCTTCTCTCTCTCCTTTTTCTTTTTTTGTAATTTTTTTTTTTTTTTTCACCATAGAAGTGGAGAGGGGAGTGAGACTGTTTGGGAGAAACCTGTCTCTACCCTTGCATTTGCCTTCCCCATTTACCCAGCTGGGCAGGCAGAAAAGGGAAGGTTCTGAGCAAAGGGGACAGGGCCTGATTCAGTGTGCCTCCCCAGCCACCCTTCTCATGGGCACAGCTAAATCCATATAAATGGAAAAGCAAGGTGCTCATGGGCAAAGCAGTAATCCCAAGGCTGGATGCACACAGTGGTTCATGGACAGGCAGGAGCTTTGCTAGGGCAATGCCCTACACAGCTGTTCAGTTTTGAAGGAGCTGTCAAGCAGCCTCCAAGGCCTGATCCTGTACCCCCATGTACCACCCTGCCTCACCAGGGTGAAGAGATGGGAACCACCTGAGGAGCCTCTCTCTATAACCAACGCCTACAGCCGGTGCTAAGGAGAGGTATTTGAAGACCTCTTGAACAGGCACTTCAGAGACTGAAGATAATTTTAGAAACACCTCAGCTAGTATGTTACTTCCTTATTCAGAGGAGTCTTTTCAGGGAGGTTGGATTGCTCAACCATAGGAACTGAAAATATCAAATGATAAAGGTTCTTGCCCAGACCCCCCATTAACAAAGAGTGAACAGTATTTTGCCTGGTCACAGGAGAAAACGGTGTTGCTGTGGCTACAGGCAAGATTCCAAAAAAGATTAACAAAACCCTGTTAGTGGGTAATCCCTGGAAAGGTACTCTAACAGCAGATTTCTCTCTTTTCTGCCAGCATCACCCAGTCTTACCTAGCTTCCAGCTTTGATAGCTAAACCTCAAGAAGGTGCTAATTTCAGCTAGACAGCTGGCCAGCGTCATGTGGGCTTGCTGTAATGGCGATGTATGATCCAGGACCAGGTGCCTTTCGGTCTCATCATCTCAGTAACTCTTCTTCACGTCTGCTCCTGCCTCTGCCAGCGCAGGAAAAGTTGATGCCAGCTCAGGGCTTCATTTCTCATCAGATAAATAGATCCAAATGGTCTAATTTGCCTCAGCCCATCTATGTCCATTTTCCTAAAGGATCATACCATCTGTTCCTCAGCTGGATGCTATATAGCCAGGAGCAGATAAGATTATCTCAGAACACGCTGCTGACTGCTCCTGGGAAACTAAGTCATGCATCCCTGGGAGACTTTGACCAGCTATGCCCCACTGTGGTAATGAAAAACTGGACACTGCGTCTCCTCTGTCCTGTGACCTTCACAAAGATTCTGTGTGAGATGGTAGCAAGAGAAGGATTTCCACCATTTTCACCCTTGGGCTGTCTTATCTGGTGGGCCCCAGTTGCCAGTGGCATAATTTTGTGTGTTCTAAAGCTGAACTAACTCTAACATACACTCCTTCACTGCTCTCTGCCAGGTGTGAACAGGCCTGGTGTAAAGCTGAGCAGTCAACTTCTGGAACAAACCTACAGTCGGAATAAGGTGGGAAGGGGAAAATTATTTCTGATTTTAGGGACTGTGCATATTAAGGCATTTAGTGATTTGGGAGCAGATAATTAATCTGATGACTCAGGAACCCACTTCTCAAGACAGCTGTAATACATAAATTATTAGGTAAAGGAAAATAAACCATTAGTCTTGGGTAAATGTAGTCTGATCTAAAGAGGATGTTTGAACTTTTGCTGCATGATTGGCAGAATATTTTATTAAAATGCTGTACATGGGCTTTAAAATATTGAATTCTCACCTTTTTATGACATTCTCTAATAAATGGTATTGTGTCTCTGATTAGTAAATCTGTTTGCTTAAGGATGGACGGTAGATTCAAGGGTAGTCACCAAATTCTTTCCTTTTCAACAGCTGATTTACACAGCTGCCGAGCTTCAATCTTGAGTAAAATTCACTTGAGTAAAATGGGTGCCATTATTAACATAAGTCTATGCCAATTGATTTCTTCTTATCCCCTGTCCTATCCATTATGACTGAACTTTAATACCACCTCTGAGACTGGCATAGGGGCCACATCCACTCTTGCACAGAACTTTTTCTGTGCATAACTGGGCCAGTTTGGAAAGATCCTGCAGGATCTTTCTCTTGTCCCAATTTCTTCTGGCTCCATGTATTGGTATGACTGCTAAGAAAGGCCAAGAATGTATGGAGGCTTCTGGCAGTCAAAGCAGCTCTGCAAAAATTTCTAGCACAGTTCTGATGATACTCATGCATAAGCCTTGTCCTAGACTCTAATGAGCTAAAAACTTGTGATTACTGTGCATGTTCTAACCCAGATCTCTCTAATTCAGGTAGGTGTTTAGAAAACATATTATTTAAACCAGCCTTTTCCCTCTGACGGAGTTTTACCAGGAGCTAGATATGCTGGATATTATTTGGAATTGGCTTGTGTATGTCCTGAGCTTAATCAAAGGCAATCTCATCAGCCTCATTCTGGTAAGTGCAGTCCACAAGAGAGATGAACTGCCCCTGGAGTTTCCATACTCTCTGTTCTCAGAGGATCTAAAAGAATTCTTAAGGGTCCATATATCAATGGAAAGTATTTATCATCCTTTCACTTTCAGTTATCCATTTTTACCCGTTGCCATGGAAGTATTCATAAATCTCAGCAGCCAATGTTTTGGTGGGTGATGGTGATGTGCTGCGATGTGTGTTTGTTTATGTTTCTGATAGCCTTTGGAGCTCTCTGTCTGAGTGATTTCAAGAACCCATGAGCAATTTTTGTTTATTCTACAATTTGCTGCAGTAATGCAGAAGAAAAAAGCTTTTGCACTGGGATAAAACTTGACATTATTTTGTGGATTTAATTGTTTTTCTCAAAGTACATGTGGATTAAACTTCTAGCAAGGAGTGACAATATGTGGGTGGATATAGATCAAACAGGTGAATAATTGTAATAAATTTAAGTTTACTACATCAGTTATAAGCATTATCCTATCAGTATGTTGTGGACAAAATATTTTCAGATACTGTGATGTTTAATTTAAATGTAATATGAATGTAGTTAATTAGATCCTACTAGTAACAAAATGCAGGTGATACGCACAAAAAAAAAAGCAGTGAAATTGTTCAGCTTGCTGACAGTGGAGATTTCACATATCCATACCTTATCCTGAATTGTATTGTTTCCTGCTCTGGGAAGCCTCAGAAATTGTATCAGAGAGTATTTTGATGATCCAAGTGCCTTTATACATAATGATGAGACAAATGCCATGCCTGTAATGTCTGTAGAGGTTTGCATAGTGGAAGTCTGCTCAAAAGTGACATAAGATTTTACTAAAATATAGAAACCTGCTGTCTCAAGCCGGTAGTAAGTGTTCAGTCTGAAACAAAACTAACCAGAAAATAACAAAAAACCTGTTTTCTGTTCCCTTCTAGTGCCAAGTGCCTTAGCACAGTGCACGTAGTATATAAATAAACCACTGTGATCAACACCTGAGAGCTTATAAATGTCTGAAATGTATGGTGACAACTTGCAGAACTTCTGCATTGCTCCCTCATGCCCACTTACAAACTATTTGGATAATCTGGAACCTGTTAGGCAATACCATACACCATTGTTTGCTGCTCTGCTTTAGGCCTGCACAGAGCAATAGCAAACACTGCAAGGAATGCTTTAGCTTGTACTGGGGAGCGGCAAAGACGTGCAGCTCTCCCTCACTTTTTGTGATGCAAGGGTGCCTGGCAAAATGGCAATTGGACTGTCTTAGACACCTGGTAAAACCATGCCTGCTTTCAGCTATGAGTCTTACATCTTGGTGGTTCACTGTTTCCACCCGGGTTTGCAGTATGCTCCATTTCACGTGTCTCAGTGTTTGTGTCACTGCACTTTTATCACTTGGGGTCTGTTTGCTGTGGGAAACTATGTCTGGAAGACTGTATGTGTTGGGCTCTGTTCACCTATAGTGTAACACTGTGGACTCAAGAATACTTGGTGGCCAAGTTCCTGTGTACCTCTTTGTGGTGAGCAGATGGAAATTCCTTAGAGGTCTCTGGATCTTGTTCAGAACTGACCTGAATGATTGTTACTCATCAGGTGTGACTGATCATTAAAAGGCTTTTAAGTGTTTCCAAGCTGTTCCCCAATTTATCACACAGTTTGGATGCAGGGGAAAAAAAAATATATTCAAGTTCCAATTGAAGAAAAGGAACAACAAATAGAACAGAGACGGTCCTATTCACCTTCTACACTGCTGTCTCCTTGCTTCTTTCCTGCTCTCTTCCCCTTCTGTGCTGTTCCACATCCATACACCCTTCACGTTTGCCCCCAGCATAGGAATCACTAATTCCTCTGCTGTCTAAAATGCCTTTGAGTCCTATTTCAGTTCTGGTGTTCAATAGATGTGAGTCCCATTGATTTATGCCAGGACTGAATTTTGTCCCCATAGCATACCAAATTGCTTCTGCGCACACAGGGAATGCCAAATCAGTATACAGACATACTATTTTGTAACTACTTTATTACTCATTTACACTTGGCACGAAATTTATACCCTCATTTATGACACTGCCGAGTCTGGTTTGTTATATAAATTTGATCCTGTACAAAGCTGACTGGCTTAGAGGACTGGCAGTGGATACAACACCCATCCTTTGTAAATTACCAGTTCAAATTCTAATCAAGTCATTAAATCAAACCAACCAAAACCTCTTTCTGTGCGATGCTGCTGTAAAAATGAGGTTGGTCTCCTCCTGGTTCCCAGTACACGTGTGTCAACACCACAGTTGACTCTAATTAGCGCCCTTGCTGGCTACGAAAGCTCCTGAGCCCAGGATTTAAGCAGGCAGGGAGACTGAACTCCTTGTCCCAGCCTCAGGTCATGGCAGGTTGATGAACAAGCAAGTCCTACTTCTGCCTCAGCTATAGTTGCCTTCTATTTTCTGGGACTAGCAGCCTGGCACCTTCTACAAACATCTTGTTTTCATAAAAAATATTCAGCTCTAGTCTGATTGCATAATATATGTATTTTCTCTCTTTCTTAGGGAAGTGTTAGAGCTCATAGGCCTTTGGTTTGAGTAGGGATTGCAGGATTTTGACCCCTCTGGGATCTTTGTCCTAGATTTCAGCCTTGGCAGGTGCAGCATTCTGTAACCAGTTGACATTTAGTGGCTAGTTTGTGAGTCAAATATCTTGTTTTATTTTTTCCTTTTTTGGATTGGATGAGTTTGTATGGGTTTCTAAAGTATTTGGGAAAGGCATGAGCTTTGTGGTGCCACTGCACCTTCCTTGAGCCAAAGAACTTACTTTCCTCATTGAGAAATCTCACTTCAAAAGAAGTTGAGATGTTTTCTAAATTACTGTTTCAGCTGGCTTTTATTTCCAAATGTCTGCATCACTCAGAAAATCTGAGTTTGTCCTGGTTTGTGGTATTTCTGATTTATTTTCCTGTTTAGAGGGAATCTTTTTTTTTTCATATGTCCACTTTCTTCACACACAAAAAAACACACACACACAAAAAAAAAATTTGGAGTGACCTCTGGTCTTATTTCAGTTTGAGGAAAGAAAGTAAGAATGTAGAAAGATTCTGGATCTCAGCCATTCCAATGAAAAACATCTGTTGAAGCCTTTGCAAGCATAAATTTATCTTACCATGGCCATGAATATTGATTAAAAGTCACATTCTTTTTACTAATAAATTAAATTCTTATAAATTCTCTATTTTTTTTTCCTAATGAATTATTTCACCTTCATTTCCTTCCTGAAGAAAAGAAAGGTAGAAACTTGCTGCATGTTGGTGCTTCTGTAAAGCAGAGGCGGCCAAATTTTATTCTAGGCACAAGCTGATGGTGGTCCAGAGTGCTGGATGATCCCACAATGCTGGCTCCTTTTCTCTCTTTCTCACTGTTAAATTACGTAAAATAGTTTCCTACTGTTGAGTTTCCATGTAAGCAACCAAACAAAGTCCCATGGGGGTAGGATGAAGTCCCGGATCCGAGGGGTGGTTTCTTTGTCTGTGAATGTGAAGGGCAGCAGGAGGCAAATCTGTAAAATTCCTATTTCAACAGATCTGTCATATCTGAGGATTGCAATGTCTCTGGACTTACAGGGACACCAAATTATGGCCAAGGCTTTCTGGTTATGAATGAGTGTTACACAGTCTTGCTGGGATATCGATCTGTTTTGGGATGTGTTGGAGTCAGGACGTGCCCGTGCCTGAGTCATAGCAGCAGATCCAGAGAGTCGGAAGAGGCCGGACAGGTTCCAGTCTCTCTGCTGGACTGGAGAGGGAGTCCTTGGGGGGCTTAGAGGTCTGCTTGCCACAGAGGTCTCTGTGCTCTCTCCCAAAGAAATTTTGGTGAAGAAACAGGAAAACACTCTTTCTCACTGTGGATCCCATCACACAGCTTTCTTCAATGTGGAATTTTTATATAAATACACTGATAAAACTTGTCCCTGTAATTTATTTTCTGGAACTTCTATAGATTTAAGAAAGAAAGTGAACTATGGTGAATGAGTGCTCTGTAGAGTTCTGTTCAAACTAAAAATGTATCTTCTACAGAAAATCCCCACCTCATGCCCCTGTGTGGTTTTATTTAATCTTCCAAACCCATATCTAATCTAAATGCATAAATTACTTTTCAAGACTCAGTAAATTCAATGGGTGTGTTAGGCTGCCTCAAGCAGTTAGCTAACTAATTGGGTCATGGACTTAGCAATGTTTGAGAGAAATTGTAAATGATGCCTGTTTTTATTGGAGTGAAGTAACATTTAAGCATAGGTAATACACATGATAAACTTGCAACACTAGCAAACTGAAAAACACATGGGACTCTTGCGTGTGCCAATTCAAATATAACTTTATTAAATGCACCTGATTTTAAGCTACCTTTTAGTATTCCGTTTAGCGGTTTAATGAGAACCAGTTATAACATACTTGGGGTTATTTTCTGTGTTCAGAATTCAGCGAGCTACACAGCTAACATGCATATCCATTCAGGCAGACAGAATCAGAAAAATACAATGAAGGCCTTTACTGTAAGTAAATATAGGACATCAATGTGACCTTCTAAACCAACATATCCCTTACACAGTCTGCAGAAAACATCTGAAGCAGAGGCTATCAGTGCTTCCTCGAGACCTTTTAGCATAAAGACTGTATCATGAATTAAAGAGCTCAAGCTGTTGACTACAAGGACTCCAGCATTACCAGAGAATGGTACCTAGCAGTGTCCATTCTTACACAGACATCTGCAGCCATTGAAATGGCCACTTGCTCCTGAAGGCAGGGGAGCAGTCTATTATGGACATGTTACAGAGTTCTCTTTCAGCTGCTGTTTGCCTGAAGTGCCAGGTGCAAAAGATGCGCTGTAAAAGAGAAGAGGGTAATGGTCACATCGATTATGAATTGATAATTGCTCACTCACTATTTCCTCGGTGTTCAGCCGATTGGCTGTTTCAGCAATTATTTTCCTGTTCTTTATTTCTATTAATGGTGTGCCCAATATTGGGGACTGTTTCCCTCTTTTGTAGCTCTAACCTGCTTTTGAAATGCTGGAAGTGTAATATATAGCATTAGCTCTAGTGCGTCTGATTAATGTAATCACAGCCTTAGTTCTGGAAGGAATCCACCCTGTAGTTTACATTAGCTGTTAGATGACCTAAAATTCTCCTCTCTCCCCCATCCATGTGCAAAGTACTGGTTACACGTTTTCACTTTTCTTTTTGTTTATTCTTACAATTTTGCTAAGTCTGGTGAAAGAGCTGACTGCCAGCCATTTTCCACATTCACAGTAACCGTATAGTTCTGAGTTCTGTTTTCAGATGCACAGGGATGATGAGGGTCACAGAGCACCATACGTCTTTGTTAACTTAGCTCCTGCATCTGTGGCTACTGATTTATATAGGTTAAAATACAACTGTTTAGAAAGATAGTCACAAAACCCTGCAAGAATCTCTTATTTTTCTTTTTTTTTTCCTTTTCTCTTTTTTTCCTCCTTTTTTTTTTATTGACAGCTCTTTATCTTTTTTTTTTTTCCGGCTGAGATATTATGAGGAGTGACACCCTTTGTGTGAAGTAATCAAATCATTGCTTTTTAAGGATAGGGAAATTACAGCCATTCAATTTATTCATTTATTATTTCTTTTCTCAAGTAAGAAATCTTGGCTTATATAAGGATTTCAAGATCAAATGCAAGTTGACTATATTTTATTCAGATTCCAGAAATGTAGATTCTGGGTTTGTTTTTGTTTTGTGGGGTTTAAGTTACAGAGAATTAAATTCCATGGCAGCATATACCAGTTAGTAAAAGAGGCTGAAAGAAACAAAACCTGCATCTCCCTTTCTCTCTGAAGAAAAAAGTGAACTATTTGAAGAGGCAATTATAGAAGTTGAGATCAATATAGCATTAAAAATCAGTTAGGATGAAATGCCAGACGATGAGAGATTATCATATGAATTAGATCTTTGCTCACAGGAGCAATTATCGCAGCACCTGTTTAGAAGCTTACTGTTGTTATTTCAGTGCAGCAGATCTCCTCTTATCAATAAACAAAAACCTCAATAATATTGATTTTTTTAAAATTCTGGCAGATTCCCTACCTGGTAAAGAGCTAGGGAGCAGTGTCACAAAGTGCCTACTAAAATCTGGGTGTTTGCAAGTGGGGGGCTGTAGATGAAAGTGATCAAATTATTTTTAATAGAATTCTCTAGAATATGAGGCTTCTTACAGTGACCCACAAAGATGGTGATACTCATGAGCCCAGAGCAGTTTTCTTGATAGTTGCAAGAAGGCTTTGAATGGCAGCAGCTACATACTACCATGCAAAGTTTTGAAATAAGGATTAGATTAATCCAGTGAATTATGATACTATGCAAATCTCTGACAGTAACTGCAATTAAAAATTATTTCCTCACATACAGATTAAGCAGAAATAAAAGGCAGGCGTTCTGGGGTTATTGTTTGTGCTGCTGGAATTGGGAATGTAGAAACTCAGAAATACACAGAATCTACACTCTGTCCTCCATTGCTGCCAATGCATGCTAATTCTTTTATTTCTAACCTCAGAACATCAAAGCTAGCAAATCTGGGGAAAACTAAATGTCTAATTCCGTGTTTCCATGTCATTTAGTCACAAACAAAGTTCACTGTATGAAATAATTTATTATTTTTTATGAGCATTATTAAATCTACTCTGGCTGTATCAGAATAAAGGATGAGACCACCACAAGCAAAGTCCTAGCAGATCCCTTTTCCACTACAAGCCATCTCAAATACCTGCTGGCTCTTCAGGCAGGCATCTCCCTGCCTTGCTGGAGCACTGTGCTTGCTGTGGCCGAGAAGCTGTTACTCACTCCTTCCACTTTGCAATGTTTCTTTTGATGGCAGCTCCTCACAAGCCTGGGAGAAACCAGTCGTCCGTCCACATTCTTTCTGCGTGGTGCTGTACAGAAATCCCCACATGCAGCTCCCTGTGAGGAGGAGAGCATGTACAGAAAATAAGTATAAATTCTCCCGTGGTTGTTGCACCCAAACCCAGGGCAGGGCGCACAGAGCTCACCTTGGAGCTGCTGTGTCGGTGGAGCAGGGCTGCCAGTGGAGCCTGCACTGCGGAGCTGGGCTGCATGGCAATGCCACGGCCTGGCCGGCGCTTTGTGCAAGTGCCCTAATTGGGAATGCCAGGTCTCGTCCATCCAGCAAAGCGTGCTGAAAGCACAGTAGCCTGCCCAGGCTCAGCACTGTCCTACCCCATCCCTGGCTCAGAAATGAGCTGTAACTCCAGCCAGACAGTTCAGGGACTACTTGCGGTGAGTACTGTATGTGGCAATACGTGGGAAGGGTTTTAAGCCCCTTGTCACAGTTTCAGTGAATGCATAGGATGTTGTTCTGTGCTCTCTCTCTTTCCTGAACTTTTAACCTCATCCTACCTCTAGCCATGCTCAAAATGACAGCCACTGAAAAGGGGGGGTGGGGGAATGCTTTCCATTCCTTTCTCTGTTTAAATATGCAAATATACAAATATGCTTAAGCTGGCCATAGGCTTTGGTACCCCTTTCCCTCCTGCTGAGTGACTCCATCCTCCCAGTGAAAGTGGTGGTCCCCATGAGTAAAAGGGAGATTACTTCAAAGTAAGGTACTTTATTGAAGGACAGTTGCCAAAAGAAGGCAAGAAAGCACTTAGACACTTCTAATGCACAATGGTTTTACTGATGCTCTCAACTTTGAGCTCACATATGGGGTATTATGAGCTAAGTCATCAAAATGTATGTATTCACATTTCAAAAAAAGAAAACATTTTAGAGAGTATAAGCTCTTAAAGTTGCTGGGGAAGGCTATTCACTTTCCAGTTCACTTCTTGCTGGTTTGTGGGTATTAAAAATGAAAAGTCAAAAATAGTTCTTAACTTTGCCAGTGAGATCAACATCAATGCATATCTGTCAGTGCTACCCACTTAGCCTGTGGTCCCTCTGAGTAACTTGACAGAGGGTCAGAGCCATTCTGACAGCTCCACAATGGGGCTAAGATGTGGTGACAGGCAGTGCTGAAGAGCCGGAGATGTCAACAGGATCTCCAAATATCCAAAGGCCTTGAAAACCAGAACTCTGAGCCGCAGAAAGACAGTAAGTTTGTCTAATGTAGGAAAGGCAGTCTTGCATGAAATGGGTCCTTTAGACAGAATCAGAAGATACCTGGAGATACTGGGGTGCCTAAACATTTATGATTCCTATTTATGGACTCCAACTACCTGAGAAGCACTGACGTCACATTGCAGCCAACTACTGAACTTTAGCCCAGTATATTTTTATAGGGAATTGTTAAGTGGAAGTCATTTTACACTTCTCTAACAAATTCCATTACAAAACATTTCTAATTTTTCTCCCTTTGGGGCTTTCTCCATATGTGGTGCATTTTAGCTGGAATAAAATTATTTAATTTAGCTCACAATTTTTTTTTTTTCCCCCAAAGTACCTCATAGTTCTCAAAGAAAATAACAAAAAGGACAATCTTTCTTATTTTGTAATTTGTAAGAACATGGGCAACTATGGTTTAGTCTTGAAACGTATTAATAGATGCCATATCATCTGGTATCTACACTTTTGCTGCCTGTATTTGTGCAGTTAAATGTATAATTAGTATTCTATGTGAGAGAAGCTTAGATTTTCTGCCTTAACACAGATGTGGTTAATCACTTACATTAACTGTGCACTGACTTTCCAAATGATATTCAACAATGATGGGGGTCATTCTGAATAGCAAAGTTAAAAATAGGAGGTGATGGTAAGTTCATCACAAGCCTTGTCATGCCTATGCCTCTGTTAGCTGCCTGTGGTACTGGCAGCTAACAAAAAAGCAGCTGGAAAGGTTTGGCATGTTGAGGAAACTTAGAAGCAAAGGGTGACAAAATTGCTCTCAGGTGTGCACTTAAAAATCTATGGTGTTTTATCTAGATACTATTATTACTCCATGTAGCCAGTGTGAAATACTAATAACTCTAGAGGGAACACCAACAAAAATATGCTGTTGCTTCCTGGGCACTCAGACAGTATCTTTGTTTAACAGTTCCTTGTTGAAACTGAGACCTTCTCATAGTTAAAGAATTGGAGCAGAAGGTGTTTAATATCCAGGAGGGACATGATTCCACCCTCACTGCTGCTTCCGAAGGAAAAGGAGTTAGGCACAACATTTCTTAACACTATCGAGGGGGAAGGCCCTGCTTCCCTTTCACAAATCTCCTACCTTGCCTCCTCTCTGCCACATTCTCCCACTGCTTCATTTTGGCACCACCGCTTCAATTTGGCAGCATTTTGGCTGAGACAGCTCAGTTTCCCAGGCTGACAAGAAAGAACAAAACCATGCGCATTTCTCTCCTGGTTTTGATGAGTTAAATATCTCAGTTAACGGACTTTGTCACAAGGCGAGCGTGGGAGGAAGGTGAGAGACGAAGATGGAAGGAGGCACAGGGCCAGACAGCAGAAGGAGCGGAGCAAAAGAGAACATGCAGGAAGTGATGCCAGCTTAGCACTTGAAACTACAGTGGGAGTGTGTGCTGGAGACAGAGAAGTACCACCACATGATGCTCTGCCCAGCTTCAGTGGCCTGAAAAAAGAGCCTCTTAGCAAATCTGCCTCTGTTTTGGGAACACTTGTACTTTAATTATAACCTTCCCCCTTCCCTCCCAAAAGATGAGTAATTTGGACCTGGGACAAAGAAAAAGGAAATTTTGGCTTATCCTGCAAACAGGATATGGGTGTTTATTTGAGTGAGGGATATTTCTGTTTTAAAGAACTGTATGATATGTTGCTTCTTGCTATGCTATGGACCGAGGAAGCAATTCCTAAGTCTTTTTGAAGAGACCATATTCTCCTTTTCACCTCTGACTTAAAGAAGGTCTCTGGAAGAGGCTTCAAGGGAAAACTTATGAACTGCATATAGAGAAGTGTCAGTGTCCAGCTGACACTCCGCAAGTGTGATGCAGATGTTTCAAATCATATGTATGTTCCACTAATGCATATTGGATAAGTGCAAAGTCACGGATAGAGGGATTGATGTCCTTATTGCCTAGTCAACAAATCTTAAAAATATGTGTTGGTATCTCAGTTGCTACTAAAAATGCTTTACTTCTGCTCTTATACCATCAGTGATACACAAAGTAACTGTGAGGTAGTTCTTGGCCAGGCCCTGATTTTTACTATTAACAAGCCTTACATGCAGAGGAAAAATACTGTGATATCTTAAGGATTAAATTTGACAGTTTCAGGTAAATTAGCCTAAAGATCCTTCTCCACAGATCTAGTGGGTGGAAAATCTGACTAACTTCTACATAATCACAGAAAACTTGCTGGGTTCACTTTTCCTACAGAGGTATTCAGAGAGCAATAACCTTGTGCTAATCAACTCTCAGATCCTGCCATTTGCTTACTGACCACATTGCAATCAGAGGTATGTACCTATATTAGAGCTGGAGTTGATATTCTGTACTGACAATGGTGAAACACTTCTTGCAGCAATCAAATAGACAAAGTCCTGGTGTCTCACTGCTGAAGTAAGTACCATCCCCCTTCTTAGCAGCAATTTTAAACGTATTTGCTATTCTGCAGCGTCCAGCTGTAGTGCAGATGTAGCCTCTGATGGGCCTGTTTAGAAGTCCTGCTCCCACTGTCCTGGTAGCTTTTCCTTGAGGTAGTTTGCACTGCAGTAGCATCCAAAGCAAGAGAACACCCTCAACATTTATCTGGATCCCTTTCAGATGGCTCAGTGTTGGGAAACTTCTGTTACACTTCAGGGTCTCTGTAGCATCTCAGCCATGAAAGTGGGTGAGGGGCAGGTGCAGAGGCAGCCATGAGAAGTCGTCTGTTGCTCTCTGCAGCAGACATTAAAAGCAATTTAAAGTTTTAGGAAAACATGAGGAGTGCCCTGTGCCTTTTGCCATTCCCCTGATTTTGCCTTTCTGGTTTAGCCAAAGCAAACAAGTTGGAAGCAGAAGGAAAGAGGAGTCTGAGTAGCTGTTACTGGAGACCATGGTAGCTAGCTGATTCAGCAAAGAAAAGAACAAGATACATTTATTTAAATGAATAGTGGTTAAACACCATTTACAGGATTGTAACATAAGTTGTATCACCAATATGTGAAAAAAACCCTCGGTTGCGATGAAGCTTTGGAATCAGAGACAAGAGAAGCTTCTACAACAGTGCTCTGGTGGGATGGAGGTGTTGCCATGGCAGGTGGTCCTAGCTGAAAGTTCCCTGTTGTCCAACAGCCTCGCCCGTGAGCTGCTGCCTGTCAGCAGGGGCTGGCACTGCTGTTTGCCAGCTCCTCACTCCGCTCATGGACCTGTAAAGCAGAAACTGTCTTATGGGTTTCAGGGCCACAAATTTTTTGCACTAAGGTAAGCATACTTGTGTAATCAAGCCCTGGTACACCTTAAGAAATCTATGCATTCTAGTGGGTACGTGCCAAGGCACAAAAATTCAGCTGCAAGAAAGGGTTAAGCTTCAGATCTTCACAGACATCTACAGCTCCAGGCCTCATTTGGAAGTGAGTAGGGCTCCAGTGCTCTGTTTGAGCACATGCCCATCAGCCAAACTACCAGAAGCAGGAAAGTCAGCATTTGCTAAAAATATGACTGCCTGATTTTTCTGGGACATGGGATTCATACGCTCCGCTGTACGTTTTAAATTATTTGGAATGTCCAACTGCTTCTTTCTGTGAGAAATGTTTTCTGACAAGAGCATTGCTGACCCATCCATCTGCACCAAGGAGAGGTCTGAGTGGCTCCTGTTATGATACACAGAAGAGCTAATGACACTCCTGTATGCAGTGATCTTTTAATGAGCAGCAAGATCCTGGGAAGAGTAAAATAATTCCTCTGAACCAAGAACCTAATTCACTTTAAAATTAAATCAGAAATCCCAAATGAATGTACTGACTAATCTGTTTGAATCCTCTGTCTGGGATAGATGGCCACTTGGTCTAATAATACTTCATTAACTGTATGGTAGCAAAACTAACTATAGCTGGATTACTTAAAATTTAAAGGGTCCAGTACTTCCCGGATACCTTTTTTTCCCCTGAGCCTAGGTCCTCACTAATTAAGGAAGTCCAGCTTTATAGGTGGAGCAATACCAAAAAAGCACCAATAAAATTTTTAAAGCTCTCTAAAACATTTTAATACCTTATTTCATGTGGCATATACAGAGTTATGATGGTTCATAAGGTATAAAGTTTTTTATTAGCGGTCCATTGGGGAGACTGCATAACTCAATCACTCCTTTGCAACTCATTTAATGCACATCACCACAGCTTTGACTAGCATACTTAGCACAAATTGAAGTCAGTAAAATACTTGACTCAGCAGCCGATTGCATACTTACACAAAGAGAGAGTTAACTAGAAACTAATTTAGGGAATTAGTGGTTGGTTACAAAACACAGCATAAACACACCAACTTTTCTCCAGATTATATTACATTATTCCCCAAAAACTTGCAGGTCTTGCAGTGTTTTCCCCAAAAAATGTATGGTGTAAAAATTGTAAAATCAAGTGACTTGTGCTTTAACGTCTTTTTATGAAACAAATGGTAAAATTTATATGGGAGGTATAGCATTCATTTTCTCTCTCTCCCTTCATCTTCTTCTCCCTTTCCCAATGTTTAGACAGATTCACTTCAAATAAGATAAGCAGGACTAGAAGGTTCTCCCTGCAAGAGCCTACTTGTTTCCATGCTTGACATCATCTGACACACCCAGGTTGTAAAAACTCAGCCTGTCCCCAAAGTGCACAGGGATGATGACACCACGCAGTCACTTCTCAGGTGACCATTGCTCTTAATTTCCTTCTTTTGCAGCAGTAGCTAGCAGAGCATCACAGATGGCATCTATATGTGTCCAAAAGAGAATAGAGACTGGTCATCCTCTGTTATTTTATATGTCACCAGCATCAGGTGATTAATTGTGTTTTCAGCTGAGAATTTCCTTTGAATTACAAAAATCTTGGTTAAAAACCTCCTGTTTATCATGGGACAAACACAGATGGCCATAGTATACCATTTTATTGTCTTATAATGTGGCATACTGATTTTCTGTAATGAACTGGAAGCTTGTTATGTGCATCAGTGGAAAAGAGAAAAAAAAAAGTTCAACAGGAATAGATTAAAGACCCAGATATGCAGGTGCTTGAGAGACAAGGATTTTAATTTAGATCTTTAGACTTTTAAGAATAAAGACTGTTTGATTCTTCCATTAAGATGACAAGAATTATTTCAATCTGTTCCTACTAATATTAGCCTGTACTGGTTGTATTTATAGAAGGTACACTTTTCAAGGCTACATGTGGCCAAGAAATGAAAATTTCCTTGGTTGACATTAGAACAAACAAATGATCTCCTGGAATTGTTTTCATGGAAACGTGAGAAAAGCCTGCTGGTTACATCATTTACCTGAAATCTACACACCAGCTTAAAAATTGCTGTGCTGTTCAACTCAAAACAGGGATAAGCAATAGACCAGAGAAATGCAATGACCATTGGGTCTGAAAAAGCAGTCTTGCTTTGGCTTCATTGTTTAATTATTTATACAAAACAGTACTCCCAATAAGAGACTAAACTTGGCAACTGGGAATAAAAATGTATTATTCCTCTACATCCTTTTGAAAATCTATCTACAGCTGGCTGAGGTATATAGATTTGAAAATTGCAGAGTTGCAAAAAATTCCAGTGCACTGAATATATTCCATCCACATAGAGCTCTGACATGTCAGCTGGGTCAATTGTGTACCTTCCCAGAGCTGCAAGGGAGGTACAGATGTCCCCTGACATTACTTGATATTTACTAGACTTGAAAAAATATTATGCATTAATTTAACACATTGTCTGCCACAAAACAGAAGAAGGAGGAAGAAACAACCTAACTACTACAGAAAGCTGCAGGTTTTGTAAGAGGCAGGGATAAACATGCAAAACAGACAAGGTAGATGAATGAGATTGATAAGAGTCAAAGGACACTGGGACAGCTTAGAAATAGAAAAGTAATTTTTAAAGTGCAATAGCTGTGAACGTTCCACCCCGATTAAGAAATAAATAGTTATCGTGGTAGATTTCTCTCTTCCATTCCTTAGCAGCTGCTCTACAAACAGCATGATATCCTACTGAATTTTATTTAAGAGGCTGAGAAACCAGGTCTGCTACAGGCTTCTGCTGAGGAACATCAAGATCTTGTTAGTTTTTCAATATTCCTTCTTTTTTTTGTTTTAAAATATGTGCATAAAACTAGATAGATGGTGCCAAAACTGCTGAAACCACATAAA
This sequence comes from Dasyornis broadbenti, assembly GCA_013397935.1. NCBI lineage: Eukaryota > Metazoa > Chordata > Aves > Passeriformes > Dasyornithidae > Dasyornis > Dasyornis broadbenti. The sequence continues at coordinate 374,217 of VZRN01002962.1, forward strand.
ATCTCAGGCAAATTATTTCAACCAGAGCGATGATAATTCGGGAAACTTCAAAATTCACTTCAGAATTCTCCCCAGGTATATTGTTAAACTCGTATGTGACCCATGCCTTATTAAATGGCACCTTAATTTGAGAACTTCTAAGTGCCTTGAATGCTTGATCATTGAATCTAAATGTTCTGTTAAATTCTTTTAACTTCCTCCTTATAAAACCATCAAAGTAAAAACCATATTTCAAAGAGCTAGTCCTTTATCAGCAGTTAATAGCTCAGTTCTGCTGTGCATACGCAGGCAAAATCCTCATTGAAGCCAATGTCTAAGTTCAGAGACTTCTTTTTCACTGGATGCCTTTAAAGAAGTATGGAATTTCTGTCCCAGAAAATATATGGCTCAAATTAAATTCCTACAGCAGTTAGATTCAAGGCTACAGCCCAGGGACTGGTGGGATATAGAACGGGGTGGATCCATCCAAGACATATGGTCTGCTAAGCTTGAGAAAACCAGGGCAGATATGGAAGAAAACCGGTGGCAATGAAGGAAGATTGGGTGCCATCATGGTGATTTAAAAGCAGAGAAAAATGGCCCTGGACTTGGAGTTCCAGAAAACCTCTCATTGTGCAGAAGCAGCTCTGCACTGGGTTGTCACAGTAGGGAAATTCCCACTGGAAGGGTACTGCAACTCCAGCAAGGTACATGTTTCCATTTGCTTAGCACATATCAGGAAGGGACCTCATCCTATGGCCAGCTTTTGGCCCTGAAGATTGACAGGTTATCATCTCTCTAACTAAAGGTACCAGGAAGTCTCCAGAAAGGGGCAAAATAAATTTGCATGCCGTCTTTTATATTTACTAGATAGTGGAACTAATGCAAATATCCACATTATTGTTCATATAGAAAACATAATATGTATCTTTATTTTTTGAAACTTGTTACTGTATAACTCTTCCCAGATTATTCCATTTTGAAACATTGCTTTCATAAAGACCATATCTTACTTTAAGTTCTTTAATGATCAAGTTAAAGGACTACTTGGGAAGACAGTAAACACTTGCAGCAAAGTGGATTAATCAGTATCCTAACTGTAAATCACCTTTGGAGTTGGCAACATCTTATGCTGTACAGCAGAGAACTCTGAGGAAGCTTTTCCAATAACAGCTGTGAATTAGTACATACAGGTTCTTCCAAAGCAGGTCTCATGTCACTTTTGTGCCTGCTATGATGATTCTGGATGTTCTGTTGTGTCCTCAGCCCTCACTGCTCTTATTGCCATAAAACTCTTCTAGGAAAAATCTTCTTCAGATTCCAGTGACCTCTGGCTTAAAAACAATAAAATAAAATAAAATAAAATAAAATAAAATAAAATAAAATAAAATAAAATAAAATAAAATAAAATAAAATAAAATAAAATAAAATAAAATAAAATATTGTCACAGCCTCTCTAAGTTAATACAATTCAAGGTGAACAAACCCATGTATCACATTTTTCCCATCTTCCTCTGATCTGAACTCTTTCGTCTTAGATGTCTTTTCCAACCTAAATGATTCTGTGATTCTGTGAATGCAATAAAAATCAGAGAATAAAGAAAAATTGCCTGACTAATTTAAGTCTCCTAAAAGAGGCCACTCATACTCTTCATGACATATGGAGATGGTATTTTAGTGGTAGTGAGTTCCAGTGGAGCATTACTTCAGCTCAGAAAACATGAATGTACCACCTTGTCATTCCAACTCCAGCACCAGCCTCTGGTACTGCTGCCAGTTCTGCTGGAGAACTGAAGAATCTTTCTTCCTGGTGGCCTCCTGATTCAAAGTTGGCCAGTCCCCCCTTAGTCCACTGTAGTAATGAGCTAAACATGTAGACTTCCTTAAGTTTCTCCCTTCAAGCTGTTTTCTCCGACCCTTGATTTTCTTATTCAAAATTTTCTGTGTATAAATGCTCATTCTAAAAACATCACCTTCCACTTACCTGAATTTTACAATAATTAGTAATAATTATGGGTTAGTGTCTTAAACTCAGTGGTTTTGAGTTTTTCAATCTCTGGGTACTCAACTTGTGAGGATAGAAGGGGCCTGGACCTTCTGGAAACGTGCTTCTCCTTTTTGAAATGTCTAAAACTTATTTACATACAGCATCACCAAAATACTATAACCTCTGGTACTGACAACAGCGATCAAAAAGTCACACAAACAATGAAAGACTGAGGAAGAAACCAGTTTTGGATATATATATATATGTGTGTGTATATATATATATATACGGGCACAGAATAGTTCCTATTAAAAGATTCCATGGTACATTCCATATTCACTGAGACAAGACCTTATTTTTTTAAGCCTGCTTCTGAATGACCCAAACACAGTAATCATGGATGCATGTACTTTTTTTCCCCCTCCTTCTGCTCGATCCTAAATTTAAATCATAATGCTGAACTTGTGACGTCACTCTCGATCATTTCCACATGGCTTCACTTGTAGGATCTAAAAGAAGGTGAAGCTCTCTTTTGTCAGCAAAAAGCTGATTTGGGGGTTGGAAGATAATTCAATGAAATTCCTAATAATGACAAGAAGACTTCAAAGAAGCCTGCAGGTATAGTCCTATTCTTTTTCAGTAAATAGTTGCTCTGCCTCAAATTTACCGCATTGATAGAGGTTCAGTTTTAAAGGGGGCTCTGCTCCTAAGGAGATCCTGAGTCTTCAGATGTTCCAGTTCCTTTAGAAAATCTTTCATGAATTTAAAATCAACAGGTGAGTTCCAGAAAATAAACCTCAGTGGAAACAGGGTAAGATAACAGCATGGTGGGTTGCCCAGCTTCATATTTCCATTTTCTCTGGTACATTAGTTTTCTAAAGGTGACATTTTGGCTCTGATCAAATGGAAGGGCAAAGGTTACCAAATGGGAGGCTGTGGCAGCTCGAAAAGAGAACCAGTACAATGGTGGGGAAAGGCAGGCCACCAGCATTAAGCACAGAGAGATGTGGGAAACTGGCAAGAAGGAAGAGGATGTCATTTTCTGAGAAACCAGGAAATGAGCTCTGTGTTCAAGTATTTCTATTTATGGTATAAGAATGGTAAATATCGCAGGAGATATTTGATACTGAGATGAGGAAATATGTGTCAGGCCTGTTAGTTTTAAGCCCTTTTCTTTGCATGGGCTGCTTTTGTTCAAGGAAGTAACAATGGAAAAGGAGGGATTTGGAAAAAAAAAAAAAAAGGCTTCTGCTGCAGCATTTCCCAAACTATTTTTCCTGTGCCCCTCTCCCAAGTGAGCTCTACCATTCATGACCCTTCTCTCCCCTTTCCTCCCCAAACTCATTCAGCATCCAGCATTCAGGATTACAGCCGCTCATCACAGTTTGCAGCCCTGCCAGTATCTCTCATACCCCCCCTTCTTTCCCAGAGGGTGAGCCCTACTTTGGGAACTGCTATTTCCACTGGATTTCAGTTCCTGGCAACCTATCTGTAAAATACTTTGACCAAAAGGGAGCTGTTCCCCAGAGACTGTGATGCTAATTCTTCTGTGTGGTTCTGGTGTGAATTCAGAGTAATCTACTGGCTACACACCAGTGCTGTTCTGCTGGGCTTGTCCCTAAATGTGTAAAAGGAGAAAACCTCTGCAATGCATGTTTTAAGTGCAGCACCTCACTCCTCTGCCTTTGAGGTTAGCTGCATGGTTTGGTTAGCAGAGTGTCTCTGTGCTCATTCTCATTTCCAAAAATGTTCTCCTTCTTCTGCCAGTAGCCTTTATTAATTTAGATACTTTTTCTATAAGTTTCATTAGTTCTGTGTTTTAAAGGAGAAATCAAGAGCAGGAGGACGGGACACACCAGTTTTCACTGCTCTTTTTGAAAACATAAAGGCAGAAAAGTGTGCGACTCCTCTATGCTGGAGTCTTTCCCAGAGCTAACTCTCAGTCCCACATTTTATTTATACTGGCCAAAGCCACTGACTTGTTTACCTGAGTGAGTGGCTGCTCAGCTCCTGGAAGTCATTTACCTATCACTTACAAAGTGGAGACAACAGAAATGCTCAGCACTCTCTGTTTATCTACCCAAATATGGATTTTAAAGGCTCATTAGAGTCATTTGGCTTTGAAACCTCCCAGCCCTGGAATACCAGGTAAATAAAGCCAATAGGTGATTTGGTAGAATTTCTGCTATTTTGTTCAAAGGTTTCAAGATACTCAATCACCTCCTCTCTAAAACAGCGTATCCTTCTCCCACTGTTTGTTTATATTTTCAAAGATAAAACATTGCATCTAAAATGAGGGAAGCAATAGTGAAATGCTTTGGGGAGAGTGTGGAAGTGAAGGGAAATTATTTGGAGTCATGATCTCAATGGCAACATTAGACGTAAAGTGCTTGCCTGACCCGTGCTCATTGACCCTGAGGGGGACACATCAGCACATCAGGCATCCTGTTCATCACACCACCCTATGTCTGACACCTATTGAGGTTCCTTGCCATGCACCAAAGTTAGGAGAAATTGCTGGATGTCATCAAGGTCCTTGTCATCTGGGGTACCCTGCATGCTTCCTCTTAGTGACAGCAGGTGAATTAGGTTTGTATAGGGATATACGCTCCTTTGCCTGAGACAGAGGTCACTAGGGATAATTCTAGCATGAACAAACTATGTTGCTGTTCCAAGCCTGCGCACTCGAGAGGTTTTTCTCCCTGTCTTTCCCACTGTAGCTTTGCTGAGAGATGTCCCTGCACTCAACCCACATTGGCTGCCGCTGTGTGCCAGGGCAGCCATCTCTGCCTGGCAGAGGATGCAAAGCAGCTCCTCAGGGAGTGTAGGGAGTACGTCCATCCCAGCTCCTGTCAGGCCAGCACTTGTACTTGTGTGGGATGCAGGTGATCTCTCAGTTTGTTTCCAAGACTGCTTGTTATATAAAAAAAGACAGTGACAGAACTGCACAGAAATACAATCTGATGTAAAACCACAGTGTTTTGTTACTTTTTAGAAAGGTTTTGTAATGTGCTTGAATTGGCCACCTGGCTGCCTTTGGCTGTGACTGCTAATCCTTCAATATCTTTGAAGGTGTCCTTGATAATCGAAATTAGCTGATATTTTTAGAATATTTCAAATTTTATTATCAGTCATGCAATGGACGTATCACTGAATATTTTTATGTCAATATGTTTAAAATGCTTAATCCCCTCAGAGAAATTTGCAATGTCTGAAACCATGGATAGAAATCAGTTCTAAGTTTAAGAAGAGTAAGAAGTCAAGTAAATTTAGGAGGCAACAATTTTTCCAAAAGGCTTTTTCAGTCTCCTAAAACGTTGGGACAGAATTTTTGCAGTCTCCATAGGTGTACTGTATGGATACAGGGGATGTCTTCTCCATAAAACTGGGGTGCTCCAGGAGTGGGGCCCCAGGCCAACACAGAGTTTCTAAACAGCTGAGGGGACTGTGACAGCAAAGCAGTGGTGTGCCCTGACACAGAGCTGGGGACAGCTGAGAAACCAAATCTATGTGTTTAGCAAGAATCAAAGTGGTCCAGATCTCACCCTGTGGACAAGATGTGAGGCTTAATCTGAGATGGGAGGAACTCTCTGCAGTGAGTCTTGCTTTGCCAAAATGGTCCAAATTCAACTCCAGTGAAAGAGTCTGCAGAAAATATGGTAGATGAAGGGCCTTGCCTGGAAGGTCTTCAATGCCATTCTGCTTGTGGAAATAAAGAACCTCAGAAAATACAATCTTTGCATAATCAAAAATTATGTGACCTAATTAATACATCATGTACCTTCAGAAAGGAGTACCTTCTGTCAGTCCGTGTATCAACCTTTCATAAATTTTTAAATATATTCCTGTCTTTTCAACAACCAATATGTAAAGGAACATAAGTGTGTTCATATCTTGATCTAATAACCATTGAGCTGTACTAGTTATACACTTCTGGTTTTGCTAGGTGAGGTTGAAATTTAGGCCAGTTTCTCAAAAGCATTACTGATGTCACTTCTTTTTAATATGCACTGTACTGTACAATGTTTATCAGAACACCTTCCAAGGAATGTCTATGATCTAAACAAATGTCTTTGAGATTATTAATATTCAAAATGTTAAAAGAAGCTCTCTTATTTTTGCTTATTTTTTTACTCTCTTGAAAGACAAATTGAAATTTCAGAATCACAAAGGGCTTTCAAGTATATGGGAGTGAGATTTCTCCTTGGAAAGGTACAGATAGCTATTTTCAAATCTGAGGGGCCCATGAGGAGTGTCTGGGCTTCTGGAATGAATTGCTGAGTTGTACGTACAGGTGCTAAGTGTGATTACGTCAAAGTGTAAGTGCAGGAAATGAGATCACCCAAAGGTACCACAGGCACTGCAATATTAAGAACTGGGTATTGCAACTGTATTTATCTCCAGGTTTCAAATCCCCCTGTTAAACCTACTCATTAAGTATTTTGTTAAAAGCTGTGAAGGAGACCAGGCTGGGGTAGAGGGATACAAAGAATTTGGAGTGAGTTTTCTATTAAAATCCACAGTCTGTTCTGTTTCTGATAATCTCTAAATTCTTTTGAAGAAATGATCATTATAACTGCGTCTAATCTGTTTTCAAAACAGACTCTGAAATAGCCATTGTGTATGCACCTTCTGTTTTTATAACTTACGTGCTTTGATATTGTAATTGATGCAAGTGGGTGCAATTAAATCTTTATTTGGAAACTTGCACCAAAGCAAGTCATTCAGGGAAAAAAAAAGCCACCAATGTGCTTTGACTCTAGATTCTCACACATATTTGCACTTACAATCAAATCTTTTGTTCTGTTAAACTAACACGGGCTGTTTAGCATAAGAAAGACAACACAGGCTGCCTTACGTGGTGCTAATTTGGGGAATAACAGTTGAATGGAAAAAAAAAAATTGCAGGAAACTCTGCTGTCCCAGTAAAAATGACCAGTTTTTATTTTAATAAGTAACTTACCACAAGTGGAGAGGTTTAAAAAACACCTGATGATATGCCAATGATTAATGTCACTCAGTGATAAAATACCTCTCCTGTTTTTCCTGAGAAAGATCACAAGAGAGATGATCAGATCTCTAGCTCAAAATTGTTTCTAAACTAGGCAGTGAATTCCATCACTTTCACTTGGGGGGATTTCACATCAGCACAAGACAGACATGGATCAAGATTTGCAATTAATTGTTTGTTGGCATGTCTTTATTTATTAGTTCTGTGACACAGCTATTGATCAGCCATCACATTGCTACTTATAATTCAGGTACTGCTGTCTCAAAACTTAGCTGTGGATTGGTTTGTGTGAAAGGAATTTTTGTAGAAGGGTAAGCATGATTTATTTCAGTGAAATGATCTGTCTGCTTGGTCCCACTGCAGGGAGAGGCTGTAAAAGCACGAAGCTTAGTCAGGCTGTCAGCTGCTTCTGGAAAAACTACAGGTTAAAAGCTTTTTTTCTTTTGCTCAGGGACTGTCAACTAACGGGAAAAATCTTAAATGTAATAAAACATGGTGTGTGTATGTACATATATATATATTTATGTATATATACATATAATATAGTTTCTTTTTCTTCTGAGAAACGTCAGGTCAGTCATTTTACCACCTATAAAGCAAAGTCAAGAAAGCACGCAGTGGGTGTAATCAGGTTTAAAAACCCTTACAGTGGGTTTAAAAACCTCAATATTCATTTATCTGGAAAATACCCTCTTGGCCTTCTTGACACCCAAAGAAGATGTCTTCAAAAGGGCACTCTTTGGCAGAATACACCTCCAGCATAAGCCAAGGTTATTTATGGAGTTCCCGACAGGAAAGGTCAGTCTCCTCGTGTCTCAAACAAGGGTGGCAGAGTCTCTAACATCAGTCAAAGTCTGTCATTACGAGGAAATCAAGCTCAACTCCACTGAAAAATTTTTTATTGTTGATGAGTCTGGTTTAAATAGCATCTGGGCTAAAACCTAAAAACAATGCTTGTTATCTGAGGATTGCCTCTCGAGATAAACCAGCATCTCAGGGACATGTCTCATATCCTGTAGTAAGACAACTGCACATTACTAGAACACTTTTTGTCCCTAGTGCCATCCCAGAGTAGGTGACTGTTGTAAAATTTCTCCAGTCTGACTCGTGCTGAGTTTGTATGAGTTCCAAAATTTGCTTGTAGGACCAACTTGAGCCCATTTAAGGTGAGATTGTCTCTGAAGGAAGATGTGGGGTTTTTTTCTCCCTTGGCTCAATGATTCTGTGCCTTTTCTTGTGTCAGCACTAGCATTTTCATAGCTTTATGGTCTGATTAAACCTGAGTAAAATTTAGCCACTAAAAAAAACCCCAAAGGGGTCAGCTAATGTTTATGCAAAAGAGTCAGCAGGAACAAGAACCATGTGAGCAGAGCAAGCGAAAAGGATGGATTGCTCCTTCCAGAGGTTTTTGCTGGATGTGAACCTATCCTTGGAAGCTGCATCACCTGCAGCTGGAGTACAGCTCCCAGCTGCCTCTGTGGAGCCGATTGTAGGACTGAATGTCAGACGAAAGCTCTTACTACAGTTCTTTTGTAAATTATGATTTTTCAAAGTAAAAGTGACTCTCTGATAGCATCCAGTTTGAAGAAAATGTTAGAAAGGCCTTGGGTTTATTAAAGTGCAGAATAAAAACAAGTTTCGAAACTAGTTGCAAAATGGCATTTCTGTCCTTTTTTTAGAACTATGTGTACAGCCTTGGGAAGAGAATGAGCCAACTATAAAAAATATTCTGAATCCCTTAGGACGGTACAGAGGAAAGAATAGCTCTGCCTTTTACATTAGTCCAGCTAACCAGGTTCTACCTTCCCACTCATCGATACTAGATCGAAAAGGAAAACTATTTATCCCTCCCTTCAACCAAATATAGAATTCAAATAAAAACAAAGTAAACCAGCCAGGCAAATAGTACAACTTCCTGCTCCAGTCCCTCTAAAATTCAACTTTACTGACACAAGCTTGGAAAAGATTCAGTGTCCTAAATTACCACTGAGAGTAAATAATAATTACACTTGCCATGACAGGAGATTCTGGGTAAGTGTCAGCCTAAGGACAGCAGATGAGACTATCTGTTGGAAGTTTTCCTTTGCTGTTGTAGAAGGTTTTCCTTGGGCAGGGAGAGGCAAAGGAGGACTAAAGGGGTACTCAGGCCCATGGTGGCATCAAAAGCAGCAAATCCTTTTCCAGCCAGACTTCCATTCTGTCTGTTTTAGTTCTGACCCTTTTGTCTGCCCTGTGTCCCTTACCCTTTAGCGCTCACAGTCTGGGAAGTGCCAAGGGACTGTCTAAGTAGAGAGAGGGAATGTGGCTGCTGTGTTAAAGGGCAGTGGAGGAGAGTGGTGGGTACTGAGAGAGAAAGGGGCAAGCCATGAGGGTGAAGAACAAGATCCTCCTGTGCCACAGCTGAAGAGAAAGTACAGAGAGGAACAGACTGGCAAAAGGGTCAGGAATCTCTCTTCTGACCCACAACCTTTCAGAAATGCCACAC
>VZRN01002962.1:383777-486661 GCA_013397935.1 Dasyornis broadbenti
TTTTTTTTTTTTTTTTTAAATCTGACTTTTGTGAAAACCTCCTTGAGATGGATCAAGGATGGATGTTCCCCTAAGACCTGTTCCTAGCCCCTCCAAACTTTTACTCTTTCTTTGAAGACCTTTCAACTCCTTGTTGATCAGCTTGAATGCCCTCAGCCGCTTTTGCTTTCCTAAAACTTGTCTAACACCTTCTTGTTCTACAAAGTACCATGCCTTTTTCCTTCCTTCCTTCCTTCCTTCCTCACTTCCTTCTTTCACTGCTNTCTCTTTGCTGAGTAGGTAATGCCTTCTCATGCCAGTATTGCACCTGCTGTGAGTTTAAAGCATCTGCTTATTCGGTTAACACTTCATTTGTTCACTTCCTTCCTTCCTTCCTTCCTTCCTTCCTTCCTTCCTTCCTTCCTTCCTTCCTTCCTTCCTTCCTCCCCCAAGTCTTTCTGCCACTGCTACAACACTGAACTTTGCCCATTCTTGTGTCAACACGATTACAACCGGTCAATACAGCTGAACAACCTGCTGTGCAGTGGGGCTCTCAGATGGTACCACTCACTCTGCCCAAACTAGCTCTGCTTGGAAAGACATGAGAACTTGCTTTTCTTTATCTCTGGACACCCTCAGCAACATCAATACAGGACCTACACCTGCTACTGGGATTTTTATACATCTTGAGTTATTGTTCTGACCTGCAAAGTAATCATGATGTCTCCCAGAAACTCACCACTCCACATTAACTCTTCTCTCTTGGTCTTTCTCAATATTGCGTTTCAGTTTTCACTCTGTCCTCACTTTTTCAGTATTCTCTACAATGAATTTCTGGGTTTTTTTGTTGTTTTTTTACTGGCACAGGATCTGAAACATAAATGTTTTCAGGAGGTGAATTAGAGATTTTGGCAGTAGAGTGAGGAACTTATGGGCTTTTGGCACCTAGAAAAAGAATGGCAAGTGGTTTGAGTTGGTGGGATAAGCACGTTAACTTGCTTTCTTTTTTCCTTTTATTTTTTCTTAGTGGCTACATTTGAATTGTTATTTATAGATCATGTTTATAAATATACTGGCTTATTATGGTTTTATTTGGCTTTCAATCTATAATATCCCTCATTTAGGCCCAGTAACAAGAATTTCTATGTAGAATTATGTATGCATATATATGTGGATATATGTTTTATACACACATATATTTAATTCTACTTATCAACATTATGTATGCATGTCTACACATACTTTTTAAGGGATGGATATTGGCATTTAAGTCACTCCCATGGGCAGGAGAAGGTAGTAGCTACACCCAAGACAACACTAAGAAAACTTGACTCCAGCAAATGTATTCTCCATGCAATGAATTCTGCTTTATCATTCTTTTGGTGACTTAAAACTCCATTTATGAGTTTAGTACGTGCTTACCTTAGGTGTTATGACTATGTCATGATTTATGATCAAGAGGGCCTTGAATGAGTCTGCCAGCTATTATGGCTGCCTTACCCTACCTGTTTATTTGTGTGTCCTTACATGAGATGCCAATTTCTTTGAGGTTAATTGTCTTAGCAGGTGTAACTCTCTGAAGTTAATTATATATGAGGCAGGCTAAGGATATTGCCCTCTTTTCTCAGTGAGAACAGAAGAAGTGAGACTGAAAGGTCCCTGCTGCTATACAAAAATTGCTGTAAAGAGGTATAGCTGGTCCTGCAATGTGTCTGCTCTTTCTACTCCCAAATATTCTCATCATTATGTTTGAGATGAGATCACAAAAGGGTTAAATGAAGTGTTTTTCTAAAGTGTTATGGGATTTGCTGATACTTTGTTATAAAAATAAGAGGGCTACAGGGGCTGTTGCTTCCTTGACTCTCTAGGAAAAAATGAATCTGTATGTTAAACTAACTGTATTCCCACGCTCTGTCCAGAACAGCATCATGAACAAAGTTGTTTATTTAGGCAAGTGGTACCTTGACTATGTGCAATATTAGAGGCATACTCAAAGGGGGAAACAGTAATATTGAACCTTCATAATCAAAGTTTTCCTGATTTTGGTAAGTTTAACGTGGGAGTCATTGAAGTCCTTCATTCTTTGTTGTTGCAATTTTTTCAGGCTGAAAGTTTTGAGTAGCAGCAAAGATGAGAATTATGTAAGAGGGAGGGACTTAAAGATGACCACTGGTCATCACTTTACTAATAATTGACATTAAAAGTTATGAGACATTCTGCTTTCTAAATTTTTGGTGGTTTTCAATTTTTGTTAAGTATTGGATGGTTTACCTCAAAGTTTTTCAGTAATGAAGTTGAACTCTGTCCAAAATGTGAAGTCAGCACAAGTTCTGAGAGCACATTGCTCTCTGAGTTCTCACACTTTTAAAGCCTTATAAATTCCATATATGCTCCCTCCTTAGCATGTTCCCTTCTGCTGAGAATAGGATCACCTACCTTGTGCAGACTGGTTAAATCTGTTGATTTCCCTGTCTTATTTGCCCCTATTTTTCAGCTGTCTGGTGTGTTGAGCTCTTCCCAGACTCAGTGATCACTTGTTTACAGTGTTGGAGTTGGAACTCTTGGCCAACTGGCAGCTGAGAAGGGAAGAACCACAGCTTCTTGGTGCATTAAATTGTCATATTAGGCTCTAGCTTGGAAAAACTTTTGCTGGCTTTGTTTTTTTTTTCCCTAAGCATGACATGACAAATATACTGGGTTTTGATTTGTTGGGTTTTTTGGTCTTCTTTATTTAATTTTGGGATACTAAAAAAAAAAAAAAAAAAAACAACAAAGTTTAGTTATGACAACTCTAACCAGCTCTTCTGCTAGGGTAAGACACGTCTTTTTATTGCAGTGAATTTGTTTGGTACTGAATTATTTTGCAACCACTAATGAGAGAGTTACCTTAGAAGAAATGGTAAACAAGAAGGATCAGTGTCTTGGGAGGGGGTGTAAGTGAAGAAATACACATTTGAGACTGACAATTATTTCAACCATTAATCTTCTTCTGGAGGCAAGTGATAGTGATGACAACAATCTGACAAATTGTAAAGCCCTGTGATGAATTGAGTCAATTATGATCTTTTGTCTGTCTCACCTGCACTTTATCCTCTGTTCTGGTTACCCCTCAGGGGAACTATTTTTTAGTATTGCAGTCCTGAGACAAATTGTAGTTGGGTATAACTTCCATACTATCTGATTCCATTGCAGGGAAGATGGAGCAGGGCAGAAGAGCTTCCTTAAAAAATGGAAGAAGTCTAGTCTCTTCTATCCCACAAGAACTATGCACAGGCAGGTAATCCTGATTCTGGAACTCTGCCCTGAATACATTTTTAAAGCAGTCCTTTTGTACCTAGCATATGTATGGTTTCGTACTAAGAGAGCACATGTGTACGGCCATGCACATTTCCCCAGAAAACACGAAAATTGTTCTGGGATACCTGAATTAGCATCCACGCTTCTAGGACACAGAATTCTGCACTTTCCTGTGTGCTGTATGTAACTCACCAAATTTCTCAGTATGTTTTGTACATTAACCCTGTTGTGTTTTCACACAGAATCACTGTGTAAAATTGCATAGTTGTAATCACTGTTGGAATATTATGTTCAAATGAATGGGTTTGAGCAGGCACAGTGAGAAGAAAGCTACCCAGCAGCGTATATGGCTGCATGTCCTAGAAGTTATTTATTTCTTCTTCCTCTGGACAGGTTTTAGAAGAAACAGTTGACCTTTAACTATGCCACTCAAAGCACTCTAAGTTTGGTAGATGAATTCTGAGAGCCCATTGAAACGATTAAGATGGCTGTAGTGAAGGGGTGCCTGACTACTGAGTCTTGCAGGGCACTGACCTTTCAGCATGGAGGAAACGCTTTTACAAGACCATGTATTTCTGGAATCTAGGTGACTCAAGGTTAGGAAAGAACTGAACAGAATTTTGCACAGAATATAGTTTGGGATTTAGCACACAAATTTTACATGTGCCTATGTCTGACTTTGGAATGCCCACATATGGAGAAAAATAAAACGAACTGCTGGCTTCACTAGCAGCTGCTATATAGTCAATACTTTTGATCAGACCTATTTTACTAAGGTTCCTGAACATAGATTTATGACCCAACCCCTATAAACCTTGGCTGAAGTTCTTAACAGGAATTCATCTCTCTTATACTACCCACTACGAGGCCCAAAAACTGCCAATGGTTAAATTCTTTAAGAAAGAAACAGCAGCCATGCCACACTAAGTCATGGGTATACTAGGCTTGGCACCCTAGCGGAGGAAAACAGTGGCTGCTTGGGGTAAAGTGTAAGAATAGGACAAGCACGGGATGATATTTGTGCAGGATCCACTCCAGACCATTCAGGGATTCCCTGTACTAGAAGCTGTATATTTGTATTTAATTGCTGTGAGTAATTATTTTTTTCCATTAACTTGTCCAAGCACTTGGACATGTAATTTTTATTCCCGCTGCATCCTGCAGCAAGTTGTTCCAAGGCTTCACTGTGCTCCACATGAAGAAGCATATCTTCCTGTGCTTCTTGGAACCTGCTGTTTGCTGGGATTTTTAGAAAAAAACGTTTGTAATTATTTACCTTTTCTTTGCAGTTCAGGATTTTAGAGGCTTTTTTATTATATCTCATTATCAATGAGATGTCATTAAAACTGAACAGGAGCATGAGTACATTTCAGGCTAGAATCTAACAGTAAACTTGTCTGGGGATTTATAGTCATGTTCTAGAACCTCTTCTGTTCCTATATAAACTCTTCAAGAATAATTGAATCTAGGGTAGACATAAAATGATTCAAGGAAATAAAAATTCATGTTCCATTCATATTGGCAGGAGAGATCGATTGGGGTTGCTGCAGGAATCATGAGAAATCCTGTTTAGTTACTTTTGAGAGCTGAAAATGCCAGAGTTGAGAATTACGTGAGGTTCTTGAGCAGAAGTGCACGTGTGATTATGTACATATGTCCACACTGACACGCACAACTGCCAAGGCCGTCTGTGCTGGAGAAAAGGTGGTGAGTTTCAATTTAGGCAACACAGAGGGAACTTCAGTGCCCTGGCTTAAAGATGCTGTTGGCTACCATGGAAACCAATCGGAGCTGCTACGTAAGGGACATGTTATCTGTGGGAACGAAATAGGAGTGACTATTTCTCAATATCACAACTACCTACATTGATCTTGCACATTAGGATTGTCTTGAGTTATTTGCATAAAGCATTATTCACTTTGCTACAAGTCTCATGTGAGTGGGGGCAGCCTGACCTTAGCAAGAGTTCAAGGGTTTGATAGTCAACTTGAGAACCTGTTTTATGGTGCACAATTTTAACAGCATTTCGGGTATGGCTCTTCCAGTGCAGCTTTCATTTCAGTCTTTAAAACCTAAACTCTTTGCAGATGGCAGTATGCATAGAGGAGAAGTGGTGGAAAAGTCTGTTATAAGCTGTCACAGCAAACTAAATCTGGCTGTATTCATACAAGTAGCAGTTAAATTACCCCGCAACATCAGCAGTAGCTTCTAAGTGAAAACATGATCATGCGCGATGTTTGAGGGCTATCCATCAGTTATGGAGAAGCAAATTTGTATTTCAAGTCATTGCAGAGTCTTTGAAGATAAATGTGGATGTGCATGTCTCTGTATAGAAAACTCTCAATTAGGGGTCCTTTTAAACATATCAGTTTTAGAGTATTGTGACTTGACAGGCATCAGCAGACGCATCCCTGACTTACACAGGCATAAAAGTCCAACAGATCTGGGCCTGTGCATCACACAAATGCTCAGTAACTTACTTATGTATGCTTATACTCAGATATAATACACAACATTGTGTAAGCATACACACAACACAAAATAAAATAAATGTATGTACGTAACTGTCATTCATGTTGGTTAGAGGAGGAACCTTGCTGAATTTGCTGCTCATCTCACCAATACGAAGTAGAGCATCTGTGAAGTGAGCTGCATATTAGAAAAGAAGTCAGTACACAGGATGATACAGCACAATTTGGGGGGCTTTTTGATATTCCACATCTCTGATCACTGTAGATTTTTAATGAAGTTACTATACAATACTGGTAAGAAGAACAGCTAAAGAAAATGCAAATGAGCTCAATAAAGTCTCCAGGGATTTTCGAGTATGTAAGGTTATCCAGCCTGTTTACAGACCACAGTCTGCTCGAATGAAACAAAATCAAACCAAACCCTTCTCTGAAGATATAATTGGCAACATTAAGAATCTTACAATACCCCAGGGACAGTAGTTGCATCTTTACTTCACCACATATTATTGTTGAAAATATCATTCAGCTGTTTATTTATCTGGAATTAGCAGATTAGGGAGTAGTGTTTTACTGGATACCAAACATCTGTGATAGCAGTTTCAGAGTTACAGTCTGAAACAGACACTGTATCATCACTTTGGAGAAGAATTTAGGCAAATGCAATTGTGATTATAGTTTCTTCTTTTTCCTTTCTTTTCCAGGTCAGCTCTGCTAACAGCTATCTGGGCTCAGACCCCAGCTCTTGAATCTGACGTTTTATTAAGCATTCATTTTGCCACTAGTCTTTCAGAAACAGCCTTGTGTAAGGTATTAAAGAACAAGTAAGCCAAATCAAGATTTCAAGACTCTCATATGGCTTTCATATAGCTGGGCAGAGTGTGTCTTTTCACAATTGCAAACCTTTCTTCAAGCTGGATGTTAACACTTTCAGAGTAACTTTTAATGCCAAAACAACGTCCTGCCCTTTCAGTTCAAAGAAAACACAACATCTGTCATAATGTGAAATGTAGATTTAGTGCAAGTGTCAAGTCAGGCACTTGGTAATGAGGTAAAAACCCTTGAGATTTTAAGTCTCTCTTCCACGCTATCCGATTACAGGGAGGGGAAAGGAAAGAACAGTTTCTTTGGCACTTAGCAGCTTTTCTGTGTCCCTTATCTATCCTTCCCGGACATCTTCTGTAAATTAGTGGAATTTTCCTGGCAGTGTCCCTGAGAGGGAGGAAGGTGTGATAATGTTTGCTTTGTGGCCGAGAGAAACTGAGGTACACACTAGCCACAGTCCAGACCCAGGCTCTGCCCAGAGCCCCCAGCCCCGACCGGGGCAGTGACGGGTCCCCAGGGGAAGGACAGCGATCCCGAAACTGCGGCTACATCCCGCAGGACACTCCGGGGCGGCGCGGCGGTGGCGGAAGAGGGTGGGAAGGGTGGAAGCAACAGGCTGGTGGCAGCTTCCCAGCCGAGGGGCGGCAGCCGGGGGCGCGGAGCGGAGCGCGGAGCGGGGCCGGAGCTGGCACAGCAGCACCGCGGGCGCGGAGCGGCCGCTGCAGCAGCCACGGGCGGGCGAGCAGCGTGTGCCGCTGGGCCACCGAGCCGTTGGGCACGCCGGAGAGCAGAGGAGGCTGCCCCGCGACCCGGGAAGCGCCGGCTCGGGGGAAAGACTCGCAGATGTCTGTGTGCAGAAGCAGAAATATTTGCCCTTTGGATATCCCCTCTTCTCCCCGCCTCACCCCCACGCCCTCGGTTTTCCGCTAGCCTCTCTCCGCCGTTCTCCCAGGAAGGCTGGAAGCAGCCACGGGGTAACCGCGGCACGGTAAGGAGCTGGGGTTTCGGGATGCAGATGTCACATTGCCGTGCAAACGACTCCCGCAGTAGCACTTTATCAGGATTTCAGACTGCATCTTTTATCTCTTTTAGAAAAGCGTATCTCGGAGGAGATGGCCCTCAACAGACCCGCCTTAAAAACATTTTAGTATTGCTCTTGTGCTTCTGTGCATCCCACTGCGAAGGGGTCCCAGTGGTCCCTTGGGAATACAAGGAGTTGTGAGAAGTTACACGACTGGCCACCAGACGAATCCACTCCCTCTACCTTCCCGCGAGTACCTCCCCCTTCTGCTCTTTTTTTCAATAGCAGCCCTTTCTCAAAATCTCAGGTTACTTTGCTAAAGAGTTCTCAGCCTTATAGTTTCTGCCCTTGTCTCTGCCTCCAGCTCCTTAAGAGCCACCCAACCCCAGCGATTGGATTGGGCAGCCCGTCTTGACACACCACTGTGCTGAGTGCTTGAGGACGTGTTTCAACAGATGGTTGGGGTTAGTGTGTGTCATCACACTCGAGTGGGGATTAGGGGAGAAAGGCAGCCTTGCTGGAGCTGTGTGGTCTTCCCCAAGTGTGAGCTGCAAGCAAAAGAAGAAATACCTAGCTTTGGTGCAGAAGCGGGAGGAATCGTTTCCAGCAGCTCAGAGGGAAAAATAAAACCCCACACTTTGTTCAGGTAAAGTAAAAGGCACCTCATTCCTCTCTCTCTCTCTCTTTCTCTGTCTCACTCTTTTTTTCCTTCACGGTTTTCAGAGGAATGCTAGCACAGCACACTTGTCAAAGCCAGTTGCTGCTGCTTTATCAATGCTGCTATTGTACGGCTGACAGATAACAGCGAGCACTGCCTGATGCCTGGCTGTCTTCATAGAGCTAACACTCTTAACGCCGCTAAGGTCACGCGTTCCGAGGTGTAGATTGGAAAATCTCCCCTGGAGCGGTGTATCCCAGCCCTGCGGGTGCCTCCTCTGCTCCCCCCGCAGGCACCGCGCTCCGCTCGGCACACACGTGTGTGCCCGGAGCGGCGCGGGGGAAGCTGCGGCCAGGCACGGGTGGGTGCTGTGTCTGCGGCTACAAACGCCTCCGTGTTCCACCGGATCCGTGGAAACTGCGTGGTCGGGCGGGAGAAGGAACCGCGGCAGAGTATTTCCTAGGTTTAGATGAGGATGCTTCAGCAGTGTGCAGCCTGTCTGGGGCTCAGCTGGGAGGCAAACCAGACTGTTTTGAAAGTGCGTTTGAGAGGTCTGTAAAGTTTGAAGACTCCTTTACGGAGACCTGCCTGGGCTCCTGATGATCGGCATCGAGATGGTTTGGCTTACACGTGGGCATAAAGTTAAGAGAAAATCAGGAAAGTAGGGAAAGGCAGGGTGCAATGTAATGCTGCTCTTGCAGCTGCAGCAGAGCAGATGGATGTAATTCATTTGCAGATCTGTTTGTGAAAGTTTTACAAGTCATTGAAAACTAAGTAGCATCACTATAATGGATCATTAAAGACTCGCTATATTTATAGATTCTAAACTAGCAATCTGAAGTGTTAATTAGAAGTAGGCAAAAATTTATGTTTAGGAAGGAAGAGGGGCAGAAATGTAATTAGAAATTAGTTATGGAAGTACTCTGCTATCATTTTCATTTAATTCCGCTATTAAGTTCATTGATGTCTGGAGCGTGGGAAGCCCAGCAAATTAACTAAGTCAGAAATGTTATCACTAATTACAGTATGTTACCTTATCAGAGAAGATGTTTTCATTGTTTTATTCTAAATGATCTAGATGGAGAAATTAGAGGATGGATTAATTTCCTTTTATTTGGTTTGGGGTTTTTCGGTTAAAAATTTGCTATATATATATATATATATATATATATATATATATATACATATAGTCTTCCTGTGCAGAGTAACAAAATTGTTTCTTTTGCACTGTAACAGATCTTCACACTAACTCTCACATACCTCTGGTGCTTATGAATTATTGGCCTCCTACTTGTGAAAGAAATCTAACACTGTCCTCACCATTTACAGGTGAGATATTCTATATATAATACTGTATGTCACGTGTTCTGAAATAAGATCTGTTCAGTAGGTTGAGCAAAGGGATTTATAGCTGGTGCTTTGTGATTTTGGTATTCAACTGTGTAACGATGCCCATAAACCCATGTTTCATGTTGCACATATATATTTTTGCCTCAAACCAACTATTTTGTTGTTTTTTTTTTCTTGAACAGACTATTTGTCCCCTTTACAGGTTGTTCTCAGCTTGTATTTTCAAACACACTCTTTAGCATGAATGTGTCCTCAGAAGTCATCCACAGCCATTTGAAACAGAGAATTAGCTAAATCCCAAAAATCACTGCATAACCAGACCAAGATTTATGTGAATAAATTTGACCTTTTTGGTTTTTTCTTTCAGTCTACACTTTCTCATTGTAAAAAATGATGGAAACTTTTACAAGCTTAAAATGAAAAACAAAACCAAAGGAAAACCTCATTATAGCTCCACATTAAAGTCTTGTATATTTGATTTCTCCTCTTTCTCCCAGTGTGTCCTGTGAGAAGCTCAACACGCCAGCTTCAGCACACAGAGGTTTAGACTTCCAGCAAAACTAAGGTGCAGCACTGTGAGTTGCAGAGCCTGCTGCTGTCACCGCCTAACTGAAACATGTCCCTCTTTGTGGGTATCATTGGATCACAGATCAGATGATCTATAAAAAACCATATTTTTTTTCAAGAAAGTGCATAGCTAATTACATATGCCCAGCTTGTTATTGTTTTACTAGGGAAAAAAAAAAAACAAACTAGTTTCTCTAGCACTGCCAGAAAATCTTGCTGAGAAACTAGGAACAGCAAATCATGTTTTTCCTTCCTTTATAATGATGGGGCTGTTTAAAAGACAATGCCCACGGGGCAGTCCAGCTTCTTGTCAAAATGTAATCTACTGTTCCAGATGGTAAACATTCAAAGACATATTTATGGTGACTTCTACATACCTTCCTTTGACATTGGCTTTTTTTTTTCCCTGAGAGCACTTGTGCTGGGTACACACATGAAGTTCCCATTAGCATCCTAGCAGCTGTAAAAGTGCTCAGAGCTCACAAAGATGTTCCTCACAGTGAGATAAAAATAATCTTAGGAAAAGATCTGAGACAGTAAAAGTTCCATGATGTGCTCAAGGTAAAAAATTCCAGAGGTACAAAAAAAATCCATAAACTGCTGCATGAAAGCTGTAACACATTTTTGTTGCGGCTAATTCATCTTTGCTTGATATGGAATGCTGAACATACCAGGCATGTCTGTACTATCAACTCTGTTTGTGATGTGAGGCAACCTGCACTGCACAAAAGCTGGAGTGTTTCTTTTTCCCCCAGTTAGTGAAGATTAGGTGGGATACTTACTGTCTTCATAGACTTTTCAAAGTGTCACCCTGCTTTTTTTTTTTCTCTTACTGCTCTGAGCAGTTAGGTAGAGTACAAGAAAACATTTTCCAGCCAGAATGTGTTCTGCCCTGAATTGTCTTAATTATGTGTCAGTTTATTGCTTGTCAGGGGCTTCCTCTTCTTAGCACTCTATAATCGAGGTGGGTGAGCTTGTTACATCACAATATGCAACTTCAGTTTCTGCTTCTTGGCAAGTCTCCTTGGCCTTTCATTGATTTTTGTCTCTGTTTCAGAGGAAAAAATTAATTATGATTGGTGTAATTTACCTTGAAAAAAAAAAGAAAACAAACCCTTGGTGAATTTCCAAATGGCATGTAAATACACCTTCAAAAAGTAGGCTAAATTAGAGGTCGTTAGGAAAAAAATTGCAGGTAGAAATCCAGAAGTATCCTAGAAATTGCAAGTAACAGCGTGAAAATTATTGTAGCAGCTCTTACTCCGGTCAGGAACTAATAAAAACAGTTTATTTAAAATGTTGTGATGCTGGGTACAGTGTTCCTAAATGTGGAAGTCATTATAAAATCCACACTCAGTGGATGTTAGACAGCTATGGAAAAAAAAAGATTTTGAAATATTTGCAAATTCTGTTCTGGCTAGAGCATTTTATTGCAAACTATTTTGAGTTTGCAGGTTTTTTTATCTAGCTTTGTTTAAGTTACATCCTGCACTTGATATTATATACATATATGACCAAATGTCCATGAGGAGCAGGAGTTTGAGCCTTGTGTAATGTCAGGGCCCGTTCTCACACTGAGGAGGCTGGACACTTGTTGCAGATGTCATGGGAGTCATGGGTTCCATGATTTCCTTAGCTTTAGAAAGAGCTTTGGGGGATTTGTGTTTGAGTGGGAAGGCAGACTGATGCGTTAACAATTGAGAAAGCTCCTTTCTGAGCGCCTTGAGAGCTGCAGTGTTCAACAGAGAACGAGGGTCCCGTGACAACTCTGCGGTGACACAGAAAGAATCCAATTAGTGACCACTCCTGCTGTTGATACTAGATCTCTCCTAAAACATTTCCACCAT
This sequence comes from Dasyornis broadbenti, assembly GCA_013397935.1. Lineage (NCBI taxonomy): Eukaryota > Metazoa > Chordata > Aves > Passeriformes > Dasyornithidae > Dasyornis > Dasyornis broadbenti. Next base: position 395,790 of record VZRN01002962.1, read on the forward strand.
TACCACCCCCATTGTAATCCCATCCACGACACTGATAATGGGATCAAGAGTGTCTTTTCAGAATGCCTGTTTAAATTTGAACTGCTGTCTTTGGAGATTTTGAGGATATTAAATCAGAAGGCACTGAATAGCCCCGCTCACAAGAGAGCTTTGTGACACCCGTGTCACCAAGTAGTTGTCTTTCTCTTACTAGAATTTTCTAACACCTCCATCACAGGTAGAGCTGCTATAAGTGGGCTGCAGATGAAGTAGGGAGGCTGTATGTACATAGCAAATAATCCATTGAGTTGTGGCTGTCCCTGCACCTCAGTTACCTGTAGACCTTGTCCTTGAGCCGTTACATGTGTGGAAAGCAGCAGCCAAAGGGACTGGGAGAGGACACAGTCCCCTGTGCTGTGCGCTGGTAGTGGCAGCAAGTGAGCCTGCTTCTCCCTTTAACAAGCCTTTAGTCATCACTCTGCCTTTCCAGCTGGATCAGCAGCCTAATATTCCCTCCTGCCCCCCTCAGATTTTTTTTGTCTTTCACTTTTCTTGCTCCAACACAAATTCATCGTTTCCATACGATCAGAGTGCATTTACTTCATTGTTGTTCTTATCAAGAAGGGCAAGTTCAACGCTGTCATGTGCTTGGAGAGGAGGCTGTAAAGCGGAAAGGCTCAAGGCTCTAAGCAGTGTCTCCTCAGAATGCAGCACAGTAATTAATAAATGAATTGCCAAACCAGACACTTTTTAGCTGAATTATTTTAGCATATTTCAGTCATGTCAGTAGACTGCTTTTGAGAGCACCTGCAAGATCTTTGTTTAGCATTGCTTGTTCATATTCAAAAGTTGTTTACAGGTGAAGGTAATTCTATTTTAATTTTAGGTGTCTTAAGACTTTTATTTTCTGAGAAAACTAATACTTGTTTCATCTTATGGTTTAAGCACACAGCAAATTTGGTATCAGTGTTTTTCCCAGAATTTTGGTTCCCACTTTCAGAATCTGCTGAAAAGGTTGGTAAGCCTTCGTTACTGTGTGTGCTCTATTAATCCTGAAGCTCTGAACCTTCCCAGTCATAACCATCACCGGTGGTCTGGTTACATTGAAACGTCTTTTGTAAGAGTTGGCCTTTACACCCAAGATTTTATAATGATTTTCTTAATTTTTTTTTTATTTCATAGCAAAAATTAACTTACAATTAAATATAATCTTGCATTATAGTATTTCTAGTTCCCTGCAAAGTTGGTAGTATTGCTGGAATATATACTGGAAGATTTCTAGATGTGGTGCTGTGCTATAGAAATCCAGACTGTAGATCAGTGCTAGATTATCTATAGAATACTTCATGGAGTTTCTATATGCAGGCAAAAGACTAAAAAGTCAGTGATGTTATATTCTTTTTAAAACCCTCTCCTGGTTTGAATGTAATTACGACACTGCATGTTGCCATATCTCTATGATGTGACTCTAACCCATCTTAGCAAGGAGAGGAGCTGCTTGACAGCAGCTGTATTTTTGTGGTGCTTCACAGGAGATGAACTCTGTTTGGAAAGCCCACAGAGAGGATGGGGAAGCTTTTGGCACTGGAGTTCTGGAGAATAAATGTAACAGGGAGCTGAACACAGGGGACTGTTTTTCTCAAAAGCATCTATTAAAATTGAATAGTAGTCTGTTCCAGTATTGTAATTGCAATGTGCCAAGATGTTCGTTATTCTACCATGTGCACTGTTTTGTCTGTTTTCACTTAAAAACAGAAAAATGTGTTGCCAAGCCCATAAATGTCTGCATAACTGCCAGCTCTCCTGACTTTTATCAGTAGTCTCAAGATATTTAGCCTTCTTTGTAAAGCTTCAAGTGTAAGAATCAAGATATAACGTGAGAAGTTCAGATCTCTGCTTTCTACTTTTTTAAACCTAATCCTCCCGGTTGCTGAGACAGCTGGTTTGCATGCAGCTCCAGAGACATGAAGGGACCTAAGAGAAATCCCAAATCTCCTATGTAAATGCATGCAGGCTGTGTGAACAAGGTGGGTTTGTGCATGTTGTGCCTGGCAATTAAAACAACCCAACTTTTTTTTTCTGAGGTTTACCGTAATCAGTTTCCCCTTGAAATTCCTGATGGGTCGTCTGATAACTCACATCTTGCTAAAGAGGTTTTATTGCAACAGAGGGTGAGGTTTCTTGACTCCTCTCAGACAGCAGAAGAACTTGCTGCCCTCGAGAAACCCATCCTTGATCCTCTCATCCTCTGCCTCCAGCAGTGTGTCTCCATCTCCTTCCTTGTGCCAGGTTTGGCTCTTGGCTCCCCTCCTGGTGCAATGAATGAACTCACCAGAGCAGCGGGAAGCTCTCTTGGCTGCCTGCCTGCTGGATTGGTTGATCTCAGCAAATGGACAGAGGGTCCACATGGAACAATGAAAGTGGTTGGAGCTGGTGGCTTGGGGTTAAAGGAAGAAACATGGCCAACCCTTTAGGGGAGTGTGAGCTGTAAGACACTCAACTACCTGGTGACACCTCAGCCTGCAAACTGGGGCACTGTGTGTGTCTACAGTAGAAAGTGTGGTAACAGATGTGTGTGACTGTGCCAGCGTCACCATGAGCAGAAGGCTAAATGTGCACTTTTAAAGAAAGCCTATCCCTCTGCATTTAGAGGATAGCTGCAGTGCCACTCAGAATATGGAAAGTCCTCCCTTACCATTTCTGACTTTCTAATCCAACAAATGGGCTTTGGAGAGAAGCTAATAAGCGGTGTGGAGAGAAAAGAGTAAAGAGTAAAGAGTAAAGAGTAAAGAAACAGAAATGCCTGCTCACTTTAAAAAGGTAAATGAGATTCTAAAGGTGGGATCGAGTCTGCATAGCCAAGGTACCCCTTGGGTCTTAAATACCTACACAGCAGCTACCTAAAGGCATGTTCTCTTTCTGATTGATGAAGAGATTCCCCCTGAAGACCTCCAGGCATTGCAGTTAGGAAAGCAGGATTTCCTTTTGTAAATCTTCAAAGGCACCTGCCTCTTTCCATATGTAGGGATGAAGCTCACTTGCTTCGCAAAGATTGCTGAGAAGCTTAAGCTGGAAGAGCTTGATATCATCTTGCATTTCTTGGTTGGCCCACAGATAAGCAATGCCATGGAAAAACATGGTATTTGAACAGCTGTGGTGTAATTCCTACACAGCTCTTTAAAGTGTCTCCTATACTTGCCACAGAAGGATGCATGAAGCAGGTCTTTCATTTGAGCACTGGAGGTATGATTCACTTGAAGAGACTAGGATATTTAGATCAAATGTAATTTTGGTACTGACTGTAGAAATGAAACACTGTACTCCTCCAAAGTGTCACCTTAGTGTTGGGTTATACTGACAAAAAAATCTAAGTGTAAATTACGTAAGTTACAGAAAAATGTTTTTAAAATCACCCAGTATTGTTACTTAAAGAATGTTTCAAAGGCCTGTGGAGCACATAAAGCTTGGGGGAACCAGAGGTAGTGGTGCTGATACCTACAAGCAGTAAAATCACAGTGAGAAATAATGGATGATCTTAGAGGAATATTATATTGGATGAAGAATGGAAAAAGACAGAAGTGTAAAAAATGCAGGACCCATGTTTCTGGATTTACCTACGCTAAATATTTTGAGGATTATCTCCTAGTTACTTGACTGCCTAGGGGCATGCCAGTCACAAATTAGAGAACAGTAGTGCAATAATAAACTGAACGTCTTGTAATTAACCAGCACAGGATACCTTTTAACTATCACTATTTTTTTCCCCCAAGGACTGCAAAAATGCTAAGAATAGTAGATTTTAGAACAATATTTGGGTTTTGGTATCTTTGTGACTATAAAGAAGTATGCATTAATCCAACCTTTATAGTAGTATTGAGCAAATGTTCCTTTGGTGTCATTCCCCACTACTTTATTTTAGCTATAACACCTGAAATCTTGAATGGGTCCTTAGTAAAGCATATGTGAATTTATCCTGTTATCTATTTTACATATAGGGCCAATTTATGAACTGAAACTGTAACACTATCTGCTTGGCCACCAGGAGGTGGTAGAATTTAGGGACCAATAACAATGTTCTGAAGAGAACACAAGTGTATCTGTCAGGAATTCCAATAGTTTCTTTTCTTTATATTTGTAGGAGATGAGTATTTCTTATACCACTGTAGACTTCAATCTTCTGCTGGTATATAGGCTCACAGAGGAAGCCTTCCTCTGCTCTACTGCTCTGCAAATCAGCTCCTAAATGAAAAAGGCTGCTGAATTTGGGTTTTATTTTCCTTCTGCTTGGTATGGAGAATTCCTCTAAAGCAGAGATCTTCTGAAGTCAGTAAGGGTAAAATGAAGAGACTTGGAGGTATGCATAGTCAGGGATCACCAGAGTCCTCAAAAAATAGCAGTTCAACATAGGAAGATGTGCAGCTGCAGAGAGGTATTGAAAGAGGTACATAATTTTTTTAGATTTTTTCTGTCCTTTGCAGTTCATATCCAGTTTTCACTTTCCCTCAATTGCTCTGAAAACATTTCCTCTCCATAAATTTTGCACTGTTTTGCACATCTTCAAATTGTGAAGGGTTTGAGATGCAATATAACTGTGTCTCAAGAAACAGGTCTGTGTTACAGCTATTTGTTTTGGTCTTGGGTACCATGGGGGGTGCCATGGATATAGCACAAAGAGGATATCTATCAAATTCTGCAAAACCTGTAGAGAGGATAACAGTTGCCAGCATGCAAGGTAGCCTGCAAAAGCCAGATAAAACAAGGACATGGCTAAGTAGAACTGATGTATGTGCTGTCTTGGACAAGTGACATAGTGCAATTGTGTCTTGATATTGTCCATTTTGAAGACCCCTTCCTACCTTGTATGTAAGTCAATGGAGAATTCACTGGTAGCTGTAGAGCATTTATAGTGTGAGAATATCATGTGTACTTTGTGTATTCCTCCTATTACATGTGGTGTAGCAATCCTTAGTTGTTTCTAAGAAATCCACAGAGTTATTGGAGAGAATCACTTGCTGAGGAGCTCGAACCTGTGTTGAGGGAGTTCTGCAGACATATTTATATACCTACCACACTGGTTTTGGGTGCTGGTTCAAGGCTGCTTTGAATAAAGCTGTTTCCTACACACTGTGTATGGTTTAATGAGGTCATCGATATAGGAACCAGCAGCTGGAGTTCAGATAAGTGGTCCTGCTGCTGTGACCTGTCTGCTTCACTCCTCTGCTGGAGATTACTCGTGCACACACCTCAGGAGCCTCAGGGCAACATCCAGTGCAGAACAAATATTCATTTGCCACAAGAACATTTGCCCTTCAGTCAGAGACCTTTCAGATAACAAGCAACAGTAATTCAGCCATTCTGCATTTGCCTCACTATCACGGCCCAGTACTGAAGCCTGAACTGTGACACTAGTGCTACCAGGACAGTGGAAAAGAGACACAGATGTGTGGAGTACCAGTGTGGTGGAACTAGTAGCTATTTGAACTATTCACTGATTTTTCAAGTCTCCAGTCACCAGTGGCTGCCAGAGTTGCTGTTTCCCTGCCTGCAGTAGAAGGATATGCTGGGCTTTTCAGTTCAGAATTGATCTCAATAATGCATGTATTTATGAGTCTGGGTTTTTGAAGTCATACCCTACTGTCAAACAACTCATCTCCAAAAAAAAACTGTTGCAGTTATTTTGGATGAAAGCCTAACAGGGAAAGCAAAGCAAGTCTGCTAGAATGCTGCATCCGTCTCTTCCAGACACCTTGCTGAGTCACAGCTGGTATGAAGTGAGGAGTCCATGTCTCAGTCCTTATCTTCAAAACTCTGTGTGGGCCACTCATATTGTTTGAAGAAGCTTTTTGCCCCACTTCATCATGGATTGCCAACATATACAGTTAATAGGAACAATAATGAACAATGAAGGATGAGAATTGAGGTGGGCAAGAAAGTGTCTGTAAGGCAAGAAAAGTCTGACACTGTAAGGAAAGGGATCACATATTAGACTGAGAGACTTCTGAAATAGATCTTCTAAACTAGACAGTGTAGGAGTCTGAATTATGACTGATAGATATCCCAAAAGAAGGCAGACCAGATTTGGTGAGTGGAGGATGGAAAGAAAATATATTCTTTTTCTCTCTCAGTAGCGTTTCTGTGTGCTTGTTACACATATCTATTGATCCATTCACGTATCAGTCAGCTCAAAGGTATACTTATCTGTTCCTCCAGGAGAAATCCTGAGCGTGGTATTTACCATGTATTATATTCTGTTGTCCAGTAACTATAATTGCTGTAATGGACACCAGGAGGTGAGAATGTCAAAGCAGAGCTATTCTGTTTTCTAAGCAGTTTGGAAATGACATACCTGTAGACATTAATTTCCATCTCTTTTGTAGTGTTTGAAGAAAATCCTTTCTTCCTTAGACGCCTCATATAAAACAAAAAATTTCCACTTTGATAAAGCCACATATGCCTTGGGAGCTGTTCAGCCTAGAGTACAAGCACATGGAAGTATACAGGATGGATGGTTACCTTGCACATCACCGATTATATAATTTGCAAAGGCTAAAGTTATTATTTCTGTTTTCTGTGTCTTATGTGTCTTTCATACTTTTCCCAGTTTTGTGTACAGTACACAAAATTGTTTTCCATTTACACTTTTATTTTTTGATAAAGAGATACTTTTAGATCTTGTATTCAATGCTGTCAGGAAACTGCTTTAAAAGAAAGTGTGGAGTGACGTGGAATAGTTTTAATGAAGACCAAAAGAATGTGAACTTAATCTTTTTCATAGGAAGTTTTGTTCTGTTCTATCCTGTACCCTGCTTAAACACATTGGCCTTTTTTGACCTTTTCCTTGATGAAGGTTAAGTGGGAAATATCTTGGCTGTAGCCTTTCCAACTTAACCAGAAAGACTTTCCACAGCTCATGTTTACTATGGGCATTCATCTTGCCTGATTGTTAAACTAGATTTTCAGAGGGAAATTAATAGCTTGTGGCATGGACTATGAAGTGTCAAGCCTTTTTCTTTCATGTCTCCAGCTCTATTTTGCTAGTGATGATTTTATCAGTTCTCTTGCTAGAGATTAACAAATCTTGGGAAAAAATCTGTTTGGTTAATGAGTTCCTTCCAAGCCTCTTCTTTACTGTCATTAAGAACAAAAGAACAGAATTGCAGCATTTGCAATTTATTGAGTGCATTTTTTCTGCAAAAACCTGGAAATATTGTCTTGTGTTCCCTTTCTGTCTGGGCATCTTTTGTGCCTACTGCCACATACTCAGGGTGAGACAGAATGCTCTTGGCTAGTGAGGGGGTTTCAGTCCTTGGTGTAATCACACCGAAATACTATGTCAGTCATACTGTATAAAAGTTTCAGAAAGAGCAGAAACCATGTCCTCTGGACACTGCTACTTTTAATGGAAAGGCAGTCACGTTCTTCAGTTACCACACTCTTGAGAGAAGATCTAGGTCTGAAGCTCTCTCTTGCCCTCAGTCTCAGTAGTAACCGTTGCAGAATTTTGCAGTTTGGGATGTCTCCTTTTGTTGTGACACATCAAATTGTGTACAATGGAGCTTTGTTACGAGACACACAACATGCAGTGACAGTGCGAGAGCTGACTGTGTAGTGCCAGGAGAGAACAAGCCAATCTTCAAACTCAAATTTCATTTTGGTTTAGTTCTCAATGTCATTTTTGCCCCTACAAAGCTCACTTATATGATTAGCACTATGTTCATCCATAAATATTCTGAGTAGGGATGGTAAGTCAATTCTTTATTCCTTTGTCAAGAATAAGAAAAGTCACCCTTTCCTGTGAAGAGAAGGCACTCTCAACCAGACCCTTCACAAATATATTAAACATTTCATATACTTACAGAATGATCACTGTAGGATTCCGGTTGGAAAGGATCTTGGGAGGTCTCAGGTTGCACTGAAACTAGGCCCAGCTATGAGATCAGATCCAGTTGCTCAGGAGTTTATCCAGTTGGATCTTGAAAATCTCCAGAAGGTATTGAGTGCACAGTGTCTTGGGCAACTTGTTCTGCTATTTGACTTCGTCTCAGGGAAGAAGCTTGCTTTGATTTATATTCAGTTGGACTTTCTTTTATTTCAGCCTAGGCCCCTTCTCCCTTGTAGTCCTGCCATGCACTGTTGACTCCTGACAGAGCCTGACTTTCTTTCTCTATAACCTTATCAGAGGCGCTGGGCAGTTGCTGTGAAGCTCCCCCAAGTCCAGCTCATCTCTGGAAGGAGCAGCCCCAGGTTCTCACTGCAGGGGAAGTGGTCCATCCCTAAAATATCTTGAAACCCTCCACTAAACTTGCTCCAGTTCATCATAGTTGGTCTTGCACTGTAGGCCCAAAAATTGAGCATAGGTGCCATTTAATGAGCTCTGAGCAAAGGGACTTAATACCTGTCCTTGCTGAATCCATTAGGATCCTGATGGCCCGTTGTTCCAGCCCACCTAGGTCCTTCTATCAGTCCTTGAGGAGATCCACTGCTACCTCTAGTTGGGTGTCATTCTCTAACCTGATGACTGTTGCTTATCTTGCTTGAAACACTTGCCCTCAACTTATTGTTTTCATTATCTTACTTTAAATTTAATTTCATTCTTGATTTTCATCCTGAGTTTTCTGTGTCTTTGAGTAAACTGGATATTTATAAAAAACAGTATACTGAAGCAATCCATTCCAGCTTGTAGTTTATTTGTGATATATGCAGTTGTTCTTTGCTCAACTTTAGATAGGTCTTTCAGTGAACTGAAGGACTAGTATTTCTCCAAAATATATTCACATGAGAAGGTCCTCTTCCTGTTTTTAGCCAGGTCTGTCACATTAGACATCTCTAAGATCTCCTTCAAAGAGTAACTCAAATTCAGTGGTTTGCTGTGCAGTCTAACTAAACAGTGTTGAAGACTACTACTTAAAATGTATATGTAAGATTTTTACTTTGAGTTTAGGCTTTATTTTCAGTTATGAATTTTTTTTATTGCCTTTTACAGAAGTTTGGGAAGAATTTAAATGAACTTTGTGAATCCTGAAATAGATCAGTTTCAAACAAATACACCCCACAGTCTGGAGCCCTTATCATCATTGATAGTAGCGTTACTATTTCCCCTGAATATCTTGCTGCTTTTCAGCAATGCAGCCTTCCCTCATCTGCACGTGGCTTGAACTTCTTCCCATAACTTCATTGTTGATTCTCCATAGTGGTGCTTCTTATGTGTCTCTATAACTTTAGATTTGACAATTATAACAAACTAATTTTAGTCCAATATGCATATCCCATTGACGCATGTGTTGTCCTTATGAAGTTATTTTGAAATTTTGTTTGTAGCCAGATAGTTAACCAACAGAGCTGAAATTTATGAACTTGAAACATACAAAGTCCAAAGCCACCCTAGTTTAGAGAATATTTGGTGTAATTTTAGCGTGTCTGATTTCTACCTGAGTTTGCGCATACCTGCCCCTTTAGAAAGCTACCTGCTCTCTGAGCTTAACTGCTTTGTGAATAGCACTGAACATTCAATTCATTCAATATCAGGCATTAGGAACATGTAGTTTCTACTAACCTGTGGTAGTATTTTAGGAAACACGATTTCAATTTCTCCTGTTATAGGTATAAGACAAAATATCTGAAACACTTTTTTATTAAGAAGTTTGTTTGGCATGTAAGAGAAGATCAACTATTGACTCATCCATTATGCAAATAATGTGACCATCTGCACCATTCATTCACTTCTTGAATATCTAGAGTGGAATACCTATTTCCTGAAGCTCAGTCCACATCTGAGCCATCTTTGTCAGAGTTTCACAGTGTGAGGAAAGTGAAAGGAACTTCCATGGTTCTGTATAGGGTTGTGGTAAAGGGGAATACTTATTTATGAGACTTGCTTATAAGGTTTAGCATTAGAAAGACTCAACCTAAACTTGAGCAACATTTACTTCTTAAAACCTGGCTACTGTCCTGCTATTTTTGACCTTTTTGCTAAATTGAGTTGCTAGCAAACGTGGTCTTACTCAGTTTTTATCCGTGCTTCTTCACTATCCATCCTTTTGTAACTCATCATAGGTAACCATAATGTAATAGCAGTCATCACCACAGATCTGTAAAGGTGTCTGAAACTCACAGCTTGTCTACAGTGGCATTTATTGACTTTTTGCACCAGTGCAAACTCACTTGTACAGAGGTATTGAAACTGGCTCATCATTCCTCAAATAAATGTGTCACTGGACCCCCACAAGTGTGTGGTAAAGGTACTCCTGCAGAAGAGAGGAATGTGACCACTCTCATCTGAAGGATGTTCCTAATTTCTTTAGCAGTGTTCTTTGCACCACAAGAGCTTTGACCATGCAAGGGTTGAGCTCCTCCTATAACTTCCTGAAGAGAATGAATTGTCTACTCCTGAGCAGGATAATTTAGACACAGAAGTTCTGTCAAGGCAGAAGTGTCCTCACTCGCTAGTTAGGTCTACTCTTTGCTCAGCAAGATGATGGGTCTGAAATACTGTCTTAGACTCCTCACTTGTAGCTTGGAGTATCAACACAGATCTTTATTCTGCACTGATCCGTGACCTCTGATGCCCCAGGGAGATTTCAGAATCAGTCCTCCCAGCTCTTGCTCCATTAATCTCCTGGAAATTAGAAGTCCCATTGGAAACAAAGATGAATGTGCTCCATGGAATCTCCTCAGCTACTCTGCATCGTACTGCACATTGAAGTGTGTTAAAATGGTAGTTTATACACCAAGCTATGAACAAGAAGCACTGGGGAGCTCTCCCATTGGGATAGACCTCCTATTCTGCTGACTCCGTTAGAGGGTTAGTAACCTTGTCCAGAGATAAGGATATAGAAAATGGAAGAGTTGCAAGAACTAATTTATGAATTTAATAGCATACAAATTTCCAAAATTATACATCAGGGCCTTGAGTTTCACTGGTGAATTGATATTGTGTTATCCTGTATACCATTATATTAAGGGAAAAATGCTAATACCAATTTTCTGGCTTTAGGCTTCAGGAAAATTTAGCAATATACAATAGAAAAGCTGAATGAAAGAAAGTAGATATGAAATTTTAAGACCTAAAATAGCTTTTATAGCTAAGACCTTTCACAGTTCTTCATATAGCTGGAGAAACTCAAAGGATACAGAGATGTTAAAAAAACCCTTCCTCCTTGGAAGAGGAGACAGTGTAGCTGAAGCTTGACTCTAATCTAATTTAGATTTTGTGAGTAGTACGTGGAAAAAATGGTCTTAGTAAGAACTGGTTCCACCATCATGTTTTAATAAGGAAAGTGAATGTTTTTTCTCTGTGTGTGTGTGTGTGTGCGTGGGAGGCACAACAACAGAAGTAAATCCCTGTATCTCTAGCGTTAAAATATTTGCTTTCACTTTTTTAGACTTACTTTACTTGAGGAATTTTCCATTTTTAATTTCATTATAAGGACATAAAAATACACAAATTGCACAGATATGAGAGAGGCAGTGCAAGCTATACTTCCCAACCAATCCATGAGTTCTTTTGCTTCCATCTTTAATCCAGCTCTGCCAATATAAAAACATAAGATTTCAACAAAAGAGTATGTTTTTCCTGAGAAACAATATTTACTAGCACTCTTTATTATGTAATGTATTGAGAATGCAAAATATCTGGTTACACTGATAAGTCACCTTTTTGACTTATAAAAGTATATTCCCTCTGATTACTAAAGCAGCGTTGCTTAAGGCTAATGCTGTAATAGATACAAATTCATCCCGTAATTCCTTTAACCTCAGTAAATATATTGCAAATGTTTAGTGTCTATTGTGGCAACATAAAGCAGAAGTCTTAATTAGTCTAAACAAAACAAATCATAGGAGAGTTTTAAAGTGTGTTTCCAATTTCAGAAAAAAAACCTCATAGATCTTTCCTTTTTTTTTTTTTTTTTTCACATCTTGAATCAGACATGAGCAAATGTGTTTGTATGTGTGCATTTTCCCCAAAGCGCTGAGAAGAATGTTGTGTGAGAATTATCTTTTCCATTCACAGTCATGCTGCTATTTGGTCACATTTCAATCCACTGGAAGTAAAAAAGAAGGTCGGGGGAATTGAAAGCACAACAGAACTGCTTAAATTATTTCAAACTTCAATGGTGCTGCAGCCCTTAACAGAAGGCAGAGCTCAGTTGTGTCTATGGAATGGTTCCACATTTCTCAAAAAAAAAAAAAAAAAAAAAAAAAAAAAAAAAAAAAAAAAAACAAAAAAAAAAATTTTAAAAAAAAAAACATTAAAANNNNAAAAAGTTTTAAAAGTACAGACATTAACAAACTAACACAAAAGATTTATTGCTTATATTTCTTTTCTGTCTTTTTCTAGTAAACTTGTGCCTTCTCCAAATCAAAGAGGCAAATTTCCAGCAAATAGGCTTCTTTCCCTCCTTCCTTGCCTTCTTGTTTCACTTTCCTAAATTGTTCCTTAAATATTTAAATGAAGGTCAGCTTGCTTTTTGACTCATTGATTGTAGTGACATTGTTCTTTTATGTTCAGAAGGTGATAAGGAGTGGTCAAGTTTCAAGTCACACTGACTTCATTATTTTAAGTACTGAAATACAGGAAAATCTGCCTTATTAAACCCCTGAGTTATTTTTCTGTCTGAAACAACCTTGTCAGTAGTTTGTGTTTCTTGCTAAACAAAAGGCTGTATTTTGCTGCTGAAAAGTCTGCCAGAAAAGTAAGGCAGAGGAAGATGCTGATATTTTATCAACTAAGAAAGCACACACATAATTGGGGGCTCATTAACCCTCATCAAGTCACATCTAAGAAATTTCCTGCTTCACCTCCCCCTTCATGTATTTTAAGTATCAGTTAACATTTTAAGTCTCTTTTGTGGCTGTCAAAGTCTTCCAAATACCTAAACTGAGATAGACATCCCTTCAAATGCAAATTATTAGTTTTCTTCCCTCCCAATTGCATACCAGAAACACGGGAATGCTTTACACCCTGAAAAATTATTGTAGTAGTTATATAGAAGTCTATTTCAAGGTGATTCTGTTGCCTTTCTGGTGTTTCTAAGATTACACATATTTGTTTCCCCTTTCCTCAGTGATTGGTGCTATTGGAATGATGATAACAGGAATACCCCCAAATTCCTGTTTAGTATTAGCACACTTGCCAAATAAAACTAATCATAGACACATAGAATCAGATCATGGTTTGGGTTGGAAGGGACCTTACAGATCATCTAGTTCCAGCCTCAGTTAAGAGTTGTGTCTAGTTTTGTCACCAGCTAGCAAAGCTAAAAAGCTAGCAAAGAACTGAGAAGCAGACTTGAATCCTGTAGCCAGCATTTTTTCAATGTAACAAAAGAGATTCCTGCATCAGGCTACCATGTTTTTCCAAACATTCAACTGCTGCCATAATTTTTAGTCATATCGACTAAAATAATGAAAAGTTAAATTATCAGTGTCTGTTGTTTCAGGAGAAAAAATATTTAGGTAGCTTAATTTTATTTAATTTAAGGGGGCTGCTCATGCCCATTAGAAGTAGAATTTACTCTTCAAAAAGGTGACAGCAAGTAGTTTTCTTCTGCCCCTTCACACCCAGAAATGGGGGTCAGGGGGCCATTTTATGACTGATGCTAAATTGTCCCTTGGTATCCAGTATATTGATAGCAAGTAATCTTTATCAGTAATTGATCAAAGCTGCTTATAAATTAGTCTACTGAGGTAATCCTACTGAGTTATGAATATGTAAAAGCATATGAGATCAGTTATTACTGTCACTGTTTTGCATACAGAAATAGATATTGTATTGATCTTCATAGACTGATCCTTTTTTTTTTTTAACAGTAGATGTTTCCATTGTTATGGCAATACTGTTGAATGGGTGGTGAAGTCAATAAGGTTCATAAGTTGCTGGCATTTGGTGCCTTTTTACTACTCTGTCTTCTCAATCTATTATGAGCAAGGCTAGATGGCCTGATAACAGTTGCCAGGCAGTGGGAAGGTCCCTTATATGTCAATAATGGAGTGCAGTTCTGAGAAATATTAGGGTATATCCTTATCCAGAAATACTTCCTACTGCCTTCTGAAGTCAATGAGAAGACAAAGCCAGAAGAAAATTGAATGCTTGCATAAATTGTGGTCCCTCAGGCTACTCTGCAATCATTCTTGTAGATGGTCCAAAAAAAAAAGTATTGGATAACGGGAATTGGACTCTCCTGTCCATTTACTGGCAATTGTGAAGTCTACCACCAAAACATTTTCCAGGTCATTCTGTTTTCAGTGAGTTACATCTGCAATCATCTTGCTCTTCTAACTTACATATAAAATATTTAAACCCTGGAAATGCAAATGCACTTCACGCAAACAGAAATCACTGAGCTCTCCACTGGAATAAAGTTGTTTCTGAGTGAAATGGAAAGCTGCTGCATAAGGACAGTCTTTGTACATCATAGGTCTGAGGAAGTAATGAACATGTCTCTGGCTGCGTCTGTAGGAAGATGTAGGTCTAGTGTTTTCCTGTTTTCTGAAAGACCTCCCTTCTGGCATGAAACTGAGTACATAAATTTGGGTCTGTCCGAGATGAAGTGAATCACTCTCAACACTCCCTGCAGTCCCTCAGGTCTTCGTTGGAGGCTTTGTGACAGTGTTTCTTTTGTGAAATTAAATAAGATCATTGCAGCCCCAGAAGATGGTAACAACCATGTATTACCACTTCTGGAATGATTTGGAAAACTTTTTATCACCAGCATGTCCCAGGTATGGAAAAGGTCCTGCACACAGTAACCTCTCCTATGTTTTATGGGTTATTATACAGGGAGGATTTCTCTCAGTGCCACACATACATTTACATTCCCCCAAATTCCCAAAGAGTATGCCATCTGGCAGTATCTAAACTCCTGCTGTTCAAAGGCAGAAACAATAAACAATAATTTTATGTATTACAGTGTGCTGTAAGCCTGTCTCATCCTGGGATGCTGTTAAGTTTCCATCTGTATCACAGTTTGGAAATGTGTTGTGGCAAAGTTCCTGGCTAAGGCTGTATTAAGAATTTTGGTAGTAAATGGTACACAGAAACCTGAAGAAGAAAAGTAGGAAAAGAAAAATTAAAATTCTAATGCAATTTCTCTAAACACAGCAGTATTTAAAGCAAAGAATGGATCCTTTTTCCATAGAATAAAATTATGGTATAACATCCTCTCAAAAGTTAGGTCATAATGAACCCCTTTGTGCACCTATGGGAAAGCATTATATTTTCATATGCTCATAAATGTAGAAAATAGGGATCTGGGAACTTTGACAATGGTAGCTACCATCTCCATATGCATTTTTCTGCTCTGTATGGACTTGTTCAGTGCCTGCTAAGATAAATGGAAAGATTCCTGCTGATTCAAGTGCTGTTGGACTCTTCTTCATTCAAGGGTTTATTTCATCATCACTCTGTTTCATCATCCAATATTCTTACTCTTTTGTACATGTAGATAAAGAGATTCCTAAAGTCAGTGTTTGAATCCAGATGGTGCAATTCGGTGATTCTTGATTTTGTCTTATCACGTCCTTGAAATTAGCATCTTCAGTGCAGTAGTGAGCAAGAAGGAAAACATAAAAAAAAAAAAAAAAGAAAAATTCTTACTCAGTGAAAGAGGGAGATATTTTAACAAGTGGATAAAAGAGCTTTCCTTGTCCACATGCAGTCAGCTTACTGACTGTGAACACGAATGATGTGAGGATGGTTTTTTAAGCAGCTTCCCTCTGTTTAATTTGCTGTTCTAACCATTGTTTTCTTCATTAGCTTGGTTTCATCTCAATAATTCATTTCCTTTATTTTCTTTGCTCTTATGTTCTTGGCCATTAGAAGACCTTTCCGTCCAAAATATCTTTGCCCAGTTTGTTTCCCATAACAACAACAATAATAGGAAAAAATTATTCCTTTTAATAGCAATTTAACAGCCAAAATTCATCCTTTGGTACTTATATGCAGTCACCCTTTCAGCTGGATTTGCATTAACATTACTAAGGCTAAAAATCTGGCCTTATGCATCACAGCCCACCCCTCCACGTAACTACAGCAAGCAACAGTAACTAAACAGAGTTCAGACTTCATTTACGTTTTTAAACTGAGGAATAACATGGTTAATCATCTTGCAGTGTTTACATACCTATCCTTCCTTCACATCCTCTTGTACTGTAGCCAATGGCTGATATTTCATTTCATCATGAGACTTGGTCTAACTAATACAGTAAGTGGAAAACACATGTCATTTTTGACTTCTTGGACTTTCATTATGTCACAGATTTTGCTGTGGGAAAAAAAGTTTGTTCTAACACTACTGTTCATTCAACCATCTCCTGTGGGAAGGGCGCTGGTGCACTCACCCATCCCTGGTGCTGGTCATAAGCTGAGCGCTTATGGCACTCGGAAGGTCGGCACAGCACTGCTGGCTCCTGTGATGTGGTCAAAGGGGAGCTTATGTGGCCATTGGGACAGACAAGTTGTGTTGAGGGTCATTGACTATGAGAGTGCCTTTCTTTAATTCCTAACCTCTTGGCCCAAGCAGTATGCATGCTCAAGAGTGCTGAGGGTATTCGGAGAGAAAGAGGAGTCTTCGTTAGTTGTCCATAGCTTTATATGACATTAATGGTGAGCAAAATGTTCAATGGTAGCTAGTGACAGTGTCAAAGAAACCCTTCAGTCTGATTACTGCCCTGCTAAAAAGATTGGAAACCAAACAACAAAAATAATACACTATTAAACTTGGAGAAACTAATCTTTCAAATAAATAGATTCAAAGCCAGGTATTAGGTAATTCAATAATAACATTAATTTTCACTTCACTAGTTATTTCATGCCTATGTATTTTTCAAAAATTGAGAGTGTTCAGTATAGATTCTGAGCTTAAATTTTCAAGGTGAAATTGCAGAAGACCTGTTGGCTTTCACAGACACTGCCAAATTGAAAACCTAACAGCACATTTGTTTGTATTTTGATTTATTAGGATGCAGGCTTAACTGAACTTACTGGCTGAAATCTAAATGAGTCTTGCTGGATTTCTGCTTTGCACCTGCAGAAGCAGCTTTAGAGAGCTATTGCCCTCTGTAGATACTATATACCATCAATATAATTTTCTCAAGAAAATAATTAAATAAGAAAAAGAATTGTTGATAAATGGAGAAAACTGCAGGACAAATGTACTTTGCTCTGACTGCTCCCTGCTGAAATTTGAGATAATGGTGCCAGTGAAGTTCATGGGACAGCTCAAAAAACCATTTCTGTAGGCAATGTTTTTCTTATTGTGCTGGGATTTACTCCGAGAAGTAATGCATAGGTAAAGTGATTTGTTTGGGTTTTTTTCTTTTGAAATGTTGTTAAGTTTATTGCTTAGAAATTCTTATAATTTTCTATTGGTTTATTTATTACAGAAAAGAAGAACTGAACTGAGAGAGAGTGGAAAAATAATGATAATATTTCTTTCTTGCATAAGAAAAAGGTAAGATTTAGAGGACTATAATACTGAAGGTACTTATTTATGGCATAATAATAACTATGAGGTAATTTGTTAAGTTCCCAAATACTGGCAGCTTTTGATTTAAACTTATTCAGAGCTTCGCAATCTTGGCTGCCTAAAAACTGATGATTTAGAATTCACAATCCTTTCCAATTAGCTGAGACAATGAGTCCACTGTTTATGCTGCTGTATTAACCTGTTCTGCATTAGAGAAGAAAAGGTTACATTTCATTTTGTAGCAGCATATTAGGTTTGTATGTATTTCACGTTCCTCAATTTTGATTTATACTCTCTCCAGTTTGGGTTTTTTGAAGGGAGAGTTCATTCTTTTTTTTTTTTTTCCTCTCACTCCATTCCCTGGGAGCTACAAATGCCCCAGTTTTCCTGGGATTTTTTTTTTTTTTTGGTCCCAGGTACCCAGCTGTGAATGAAATAATACTCCCCATCTGTGTTCATTGTTTGCATTGCTGGTGTCTGTGCAAGTCACCAGAGCTTTCCTAATAAGGCTTGGTTTGACCTTTAAGAAGTCTCAAATGAAGACTCTAACGGCACTCATCAGCCTCAAAAGAGATACAATTCCCTGCCACTACCCTTAAAAACAGCTGTAAGAAACAAAGCATGACTGCTCCAAACCCAAAGACAGCCCTCTGAGCTGTTCAAGAGTGCACAAGCACTGGTCAGCCAGGGTCTGGCTGTTCTTCCCAGAAGGGTGGTGCACCAGATGGAGGGAGATCCTGGAGAAGGGGAGCAGACAGACTGACAGACAAACAGACTTCACAACAGAGGAAGAGAAAGTCTGGAGAGATGCCCTTTTAAATGACTGACTGACTTTGAGGCAGGAAAGCCCTGTCTGGTGGTTTTAGTGCCCCACATGTTCAAGGTGAAGACTTCAAGCTGCATGTGCTGACTTCTGGTGTGGTGACCCCTGCTTCTCCTCCTTTCTTGTGACAGCACTAGAAATGGCATGACAAACACAGGGAACCAAGTGAAAGAACTGACCCATCTGAAAACTAATCTTGCTTGCTGGTTTGCTCTAATGGTTTTGGCTGGCATGACCAGTACTTGGAAAGATTAATTCTTTCACCTGGCTGCCCTCAGCCCCAGGAGTGTGTGTGCTGACACATGCTGGGGACACTCGCTGCCAGGATGGTGGGGGAAGGTGGTATCTCTTCTGTCAGAAGCTTGTGACTAGTTGAGGCTGAAACTAAGGCTCATGTCAACAAAATATTTCCTGTGTTCATGAAAATAAATGAAGCAAAGATCTTTTTTTCTGTCAGGGAAACTTTCTCCTGACTAGAGTCTCCTATGAGTTCTTGAATCTTAATAGTAGCTCAGTTCAGAAGAGGAGAAAGTAGACATTAAACAGTTGGTTTTTATCAAAGGAAGAAGATGAACAAGGAATTGAGATTAGTAAAGCAAATGCTGGTAGCTACTTTTCAGATGCCTAAAGACAAAATGGAATAGTTTGTGCTAATATATATGTGATGTCAATATTGTCTCATTTTAGTAAAGAACAAATGAACAATTATGGAACCTAAAACAAGTATCTCCAAAACTGAAATTGCAATTAAAATACTACAAGTATTCTCAGAAAATATCCCAACAAGTTATAGAACTTACTGATGGACATCTATATATTTGAACTGTTCATTAGAATCTGGGTATATTAAGGCCCTAAGTTTCAATTATTTTAACTATGGTTACTATCTAACTTGCAAGCACAGTAATTATACATGGATGCACTTGGTTCAGCAGAGTGATTCAGCAAAGTAAATAGGAATTAATAATTTAAGTTTTCCAAACAAATTCTAAATCCAGTATGAACGGAGCTTGTGTTAAAACTGTGTGATTCCTAGTAGTTATAAGTATTAATGTGTTCTCCCCTTCTTGCAGGTTTTGCCCATAATAAATCCACTGAGCAAGACATACAGACTTCTAGCCAATGCTATGAAAATTAAGCAAGGCACATTAACTTCAGGAAATTTTCAAAGGTACAAAAATAAAATGTGTATTCAGTAATTAATTAAACCAAATAAGCCATCAGCTTATGCTGCATAGTTTACGTATTATGTCAGGTCAATAATTAAGCTGTAGTAAATCTTCTGGAGGTTCTATTCTGCCAAATTTTAAAGGCTCAAGACTAACCCAAGGACCCTTCACATTTTAGAAAGCCAGTAAATGATTACACAGATAGCTTTTCAATCCAAAGTTTGCTACTATTAACTTTCTATTTTTTAAGACATCCAGGAATTCTATGTTTCGTGGTTATTGAATAATGTCCTGTGAACAAAACATATGTCTGTCTTGAGTTTACGAGAAGGAATATTTAATAGGCTTCAGTTATGTCAAGATAAAAGTGCAGTTTTCCCACAGGGAAAGATATACATTAAGCAAAAAATGATAGTTTGGAATTTTCCCTTGTTTATGCGAACAGGACGATTATGAAAACTTGAACCTAATCTCACTCTATGCAGCTGGTCATGGTAAAGAAAAAGCATTATGCAAGCTGTCTCATGCGACTCTGCCAAAGCAAATCCAAAATATCTGTGATAGTTATGCTCTTTCAAGGTCTGGCTGACTTTTAGGTGGAACTAGGAGCTCATAGCAAGTTGTGTGGTGACCTCGTAATGTGGGAATTATGGCACTGGACTGAGTATCAAATCATACATCTCAATTTAACAAATAAAAATATAAAGCCACATGACAGAACACAGAGCAGGAAGTTTGAAATGCTCTGAGATTCATTTTTTCCCTCAACTGTACTATTTTCTGTCACCTCATTTACATAAAATATTTCTGGTTAAACAATTTGCTAATGCATGTGATTTAAAAGCAGGTATATATGTGGCAGAGGTAAATTTGGACTCAAAATTAAGATATTACTAGCAGTGAAAGACAGCTGGTATACATCAAGTTTATTTCACATGCAAGTCTTTGTATGGAATTTTCTTGGAACCAGTTATTCTCTGACATGTTAGCTCATAGTTTATTTTAATTACAAAATATCTAAATTTCCAGATCTTCAGATAATGTTTCATAATTACTAGAATTAACATAAAATTATTCAGTCTGCTTTATTTTCCCTCCAGATATGTGGCTACATATTGGTCCCATATAAAGCACATATTATCTTCTTGCATGCGGCATATCATGATATCCAGGCTGTCCTATACCAGTGGTCCAGTCATTAACTTAAATTCCATCTTAATTTTCTCTCCCAGCTTTATCTAAATTTTTACAATGTTTGTAGGTTTACCTGTGACTTTCGTAGGTTACTCTTGAAGAGCTTAAGTAGACTAAGGCCAAGAAAACGCATGCCACAGATTTCCACGGAAGTGGAAGTTACGAAATAATATGATACAGATGAGTGATCTTGCTTTTGATGAAGAGAATGGATCAGATTATTATTTACTGTATTTTCGGTCCTACTCAATGAAATGACAAGCGATCATTTTGGTCATGTTCCCAGTCTACCAAAGGCAGGAACCTCAAATAATCTTAAGAAGGACATTATATTGGAAGAATTCCAAGCAATTTTTGCAGATCCAAAGGTTAATTTTTTTTTTTTTTAAAGCTTGGACTTTGTTTATCTAACATGAAACTTTAGCGGTTCACTTTTCATTGTCTACATCATCTGCCGTTCTAGAGAGATTTTACAGGAAACGTTTATAAACATACCTTTTCTCTACAGATTTAAGGTCATAGTATCTCATACAATGAACCTATAACTGTGAATGTACATAAATGTAATTCATATTTGTCAGTATCAGGAATGCCTTCAGAATATTTATTATGAAATAAAGTGTTATCACTTGCACCATGGATAAAACACTTGGAAAGTTCCGAGAGAAATGCAGAGGCAATTTTTTGACCTGAAGCTTAAAAATCATGTCTCTTATGTATATAATCTATTAATGACACTCTCAGTGCAAAGACTTTCCTGGCACATTATCCACTGACATTCCAACAGCCAACTTCAGCTAAGTTGAATACAACTTAACCCTGGGGGTCAGAGTTTTTAGAAATGTAGCTTCATTGCTGCTCACACAAGTATACCACTCCCAGTTCCAAACATATATATGGGGTTCCCAGTTTATTTTTGGGAAGTGAAAGAGCTTGAAAAACCCATTTTAGTTCATTTGAAATGAACATGATCTTGAAACAAGAGCTGGAGAGGCTTGCATGTTATAGCACTTAAGAGAGTTGAGTCTGCTCAAGGTCAAGAGTACCAGCATGACCAGTTGTGTCTCCAAGAGAAACCTGGGTAGGTGATCAGATGAATCTCACAGAATAAGTTGGAAAGATCCCAACAGTCAGTAGTTTGTTAGGAGAGGCTGGGAAGCTGAGGAACAGGCACACAGAGCATTAGAGCTGTAACATTTTCTTGCAGTTCACTGCATCACCCTTCATTTTACTGTGTGCGCACTGAGGGCACAGTCACTGGCCTATCAGTACAGCCCTGCTGAGCGTCCTGCTAGCAGGTGTACAGCAGGGCTACAGTCTTTTTGCAGGGCTCCTTTTTCTGTGTTGTGATATTTGCTGTGATATTTCATTGTTATTAGCTGTCTACACAGGATGCAACCATGTTGTGCTGAATCTCTAATCAGGTAGCTTTTCCCCAGCCAGGATCTTGTCAAGTGTCTTCATCTCCTTGTCTAGAGGATTTTTCTCTCTCCTGCTGAAAGGTCGTAAGGAAATACCTATCAAAAATAGGGCAGTTCCTTAGGAAAGGTCTTCTAACACAGAGGTACATCTCTATGTTGCATGCATATACAAGTTCAGACGTGCACCCACAGAAAGATTATCTGCCAACAAGCATGCCGAGAAACTATTTGCTCCTGAGTGATCTCTGCCATCAGTGACCTCAGTTCTCTGAGTAGTATATTCCACTTTTGCAAAAAGGACTGATTCATTCTCAGCTCTTTATCCCCTCATGTTGTCAAGTTTCTCAGTTAGGAAAAGAGGATTATGTAGAAGGGGATTATTAGCTGAAAGGTAAGGGGGGGATTCCTCCTAAATGCATTAGGGTAAATTATTTTTAACTACAATAGTTATAGCTGATAAAATTAGATATTCCAAGAAGACACAAATTTGCCCCTTCATTTCCACTCCTTTTTGTGACTTTCTTGCCTATATCACATTTCTGATCTGACCTGGTAAACAAGTGCCTTTTCCATTTGGTTTTCTTTCCCATCACACTCTCACACATAAGCATTTTCCATGTTTCTCTATATACCCTGTTGATTAAGATCTAGAGGTAGTTCTTTTACAGACTGTCAATACAGTAGAAAGTCTGTGATCTTGGAGTTTTCCCTTTAGAAGCTGTGAAAATGAAGATTCTTGGCTTCGCTTTTAGAATGTCTGTAACCTACCACATGTCACTTAACTTGTTTGCCTTTGTGGCTGCTCATCCCTATTAAATTAGTTCACACCAGTAGAGCTGCAAAGAGAAAGGATGAGGTTTTTCTCCTTCGTTTCCTCCTGCTACTTAGTGGAAAGGGGTTCTCAGCTGCTGATTATGTTGCTTCATTGGTTTTCTTACTGGCGTGTTTCTCTGCGCCGCATGCCTTAATGAGGAACAGGCGGTCAGCAGTTTGGTGGGCAGTGTGCTCAGAGTGTGCTCAGGAAAAGAGACACAGGCAAGAGTAAGAGAGATCCAAATAGCTTCCTTTCCAACCTGCACCAAAATGAAGGCGGGAACTTTGGCATAAGTTTACGCTTAGGATTTCAAGATCAAGCTGTAAGATTGCCAGTCTCTAGAAGTATTTATGAACCTTTTCCTACATTTAGGTGGTGGTTTTTTTCCTGTAAGAGCCAAGTCACTTCCTTCCTGTCCAGTATCAGTCATTACTTACTGGATAAATATCATCATGCAAGGGCACCAAAATAAGACATGCATAGTCTGATAAAAATATTTGTAATATTTCATGTAAGAAATGTTTTTACAGAGAATTTTGTAAAAGAATTTTATGTGTCATTACTTCCTCTACCCCTCCCAAATATTTCCCTTCAGATGAACATTTAAGAAGAGCTGTGATTTCTTTTCAGCCGTACACTTCTACTGCCAGTAACTTGATCCAGAAGTATCTCAATGTTTTTCTTGCAAAAATGCAAATTATCTTTATTAGGAAGTAGCCCTATAAAATCATTTGGATTTTAATTATTATAGAGTCATAGTCATAGAATGGTTTGGGTTGGAAGGCACCCTAAAGATCATCTAGATTCAACTCCCCACCACGAGCAGGGACACTTTCCACTAGACCAAGTTGCTCAATGCCCCATCCAAGCTGGCCTTGAGCTCTTCCAGGGATGGGGCATCCACAGCTTCTTTGGGTGACCTGTACTAGTGCCTCACCACCCTCGTAGAGAAGAATTCCTTCCTATTATCTAATCTAAATCGATCCTTTTTCGTTTTAAATGCTTTCCCCCTTGTCCTATCCCTGCATGTCCCAGTAAAAAGTCTGCCTCCTGCTCTTCAGTACTGAAAGGCTGCCTAAGGTCTCCCTGGAGCATTTTCTTCTCCAGGTTGAACAAGCCCAACTCTCTCAGCCTGTCTTCAGAGGAGAGGTGCTCCAACCCTCTCATCATCTTAATGGCCTTCCTATGGATGTGCTTCAGTAGTTCCATGTCCTTCTTGTGTTGAGAACCCCAAGAGCTGGATACAGCACTCCAAGTGGAGTCTCATGAGACTAAAGTAGGGGGTGAAATCACCTCCCTCAACGTGCTGGCCAGTCTCTTTTTGATGCAGCCCGGTGTACAGTTGGCTTTCTGGGCTGTAAGTGCACATTGCTGTGTTGCATTGAGCTTCTTGTCAATCAACACCCCCAAGTCTTTATCTCAGGACTGCTCTCAATCCTTTCTCTGCCCAGCCCATATTTGTGCTTCACCCACATTCAGGATCTTGCACTTGGCCTTATTGATCTTCATGAGGTTCACATGGGAACAATATCACATGATATAGTCAGGGAAAGGAAAAAAGAATACTAGAAAGGAAACTCTTTTGTGACTTTACATATTAAGACCAAAATTACAAATGAAAACAGTAAAAGCAAAACTATGCAAAAAGGTAGAATTGTCTGAAGTCACATAAGTGGTGAGATAAAGTAATATTAAAACTGTACATGCTTTTTGCGTGAGGCATGTGGGTAAGCCTGACATTTCTTCACAGAGGACATTTTTGGACATCTAGAAAAAATTACATATCTGCAACTGCTTAAATCTACTTGCAGTGAGAAAAGCACTTGGACATGTGTTTATATAAGTATATGTGCTATTGACATAGCAATGAAGCAGCTTACTGACTCAGGGCCAAGAAACACCAATGGTAAAACTTTCCAGCATTTGTTGTTTCCTTGCAGTTTTACAGATTTAAGACAACATTTCTTGTTGTTGCCTCAAGTTGTAATCATTTTTCCTACTGCCTCCTCAATCTGTTCCCAGAAGGAAGAAGAAAATGGCTTGCTATCTGTGTTACATGAAGATGGAGTAGGTTTGTGTCTTGACACACAACCAGATCAGGTACAAGTGAAGTGCAGGCTCTCACCTAAAGGAGACATTACTTCTGGGGAAGAATTCAACCATGTTTCACACTTTATTCCTCATGTGGAAGAAACATTCATGGGTTTCCAGCCACTTTTGTAGATCTTAATATATAGGAGTGGGTACGGAGGAGACAGAGGTGTATGTATGAGACTCTCTACGTAAGTTATCATCCCCTTCTCAGTTTCTTTGGTGCGACATTGCAGTGAGAGAACTGGTGTCCTAGTTAGCTGGCTAAGCTGGTATTTAGAAGAATCTAATCCTGCCTTCTTGCTCCAGGCAAGACTTCCTGTATGACAGTGCTACAGTCAATGCCACAGGGAAAACATTGCTTCACCACCTCACAGGACAGATACATTTAAGATTGCAAAGTGCTTGGGTAATGCAGTCGTGGGATGCTCATAAATGCCCCAGAGAAATCCCAGGCTCCATGTCTCAGCAGCCGTGTATCACACAGTGAGCATATTTATCTCCAGGAACTGATCCTGGAAGCTGCAGGCCACAACAGTTCCCACTGTGACCCAGACCCCTCAGTGATCAGAGCTTCCATGGGATTTTGAAATCCTGAGAGGTGTAAGTTAAGATGGCTAAGGCAATAAAATATAAACACTGATTAACAAAGCAGGTCTTTATAGCCATTAATTTTATATTTATAAATAGCCAGAGACAAGACTGAGTGATGATGTTCAGCCATGCAACAAATTGAAAGCAAATAAAGATATGATGACACAGTAATTGTAACTGAAATGAAAACATTCTTCACAGCAATTTTAGATTCTTATACACACATTAACGTCTTCTTTTAGGTAGCAGGCCTTCCCCACAACTCTCCATAGTTTAAGTGGTATCCAATTAAACAAAATTAAATGTACCATTAATATACATTGTGTGTTCCTGAACATTTAAAACTCTGCATTAATTCTGAAATAATCCAGACTACCATAAGATAACAAAAGAAAACAGTTTTTCTATGAAAATTTAGATTTTGAATTTCAGTTGTGATTTAGATAAATTCATGAATATCCCCATGGCCATGATGCCATGTAAGTGGTGAACTGAGTTTGCACAGCCTAATGCTTAGGTTCCACTTAAAATTCCAGGATTATATTCTGTCATGTTCAGAACATAGTGGATGTATTTTATACCTCAAAGTACTCATCTGGATCATGATGAATTTTTAGCCTTAGAAAAGAAGATAAGTATTCTAAGAATATTTTGGAGTGGAAGTGATTTTTATTTTTTCTCATTTTCCTTCTATTTAGTACCAACTGTTATTGTACCAGCTTCAGAATGCATAGTCTGATTCTCAGGTGCATGGCAATTTTCTGCTGTGTCCCTGTTGAGACTTTTCTTCCAATGTGAATATTGTATCACACACACCCAACACAGGCTGGGATTAAAATGAAGAGAGGTTAAGGTGAAGCATAATGCAGAAATATAGCATTAAGAAAGATCTGACTATTAACTCAAAGGAGATTAACTGGAATAGATGATACAGTGACACTTACAGGTGGAAAAAAACAGTGGTAAGAGAGAGCTGAGTGGATCTGTCTCATTCCAGGAACATATCAAAGGTAAAACAGTTCTACTGTTCTACTGACCTCTGAAAAATTTGTATGATTCTTGTTAATGTGCTACTCTGTCACATGACTACTATCATAAGGGTCCCATGTCTTTTGTGGTTCATGGTGGTTACAGTGACTGTGTTAAAGTTACACAGCTTCTGCAAGCAAGTTTACAAATATAACTTATAAATCACTATTACTAAAGGCGTATAGGCTACATTAGACATATGCCTGCAGAAAACTTTTGCTGACTCCAAACTTTAGATGCCCTGTATAGAGTTACTCATTAGGTTATTACCATTACAACAGCTTAACAAGACATCTATCTTTGGAGGACTTCTCTGTTTTTTCTCTTGGATTAGTTCTAAATTTAGTATTCACAAAATATTGCTGAATAAGAACGTGTCACTTTGCAAGTTGAATTTTCAGTGTAGGACAATAGTTTATGTGCATTCTTAATCAGTATGTTGAATAGCAAATACTTCTATAGATCAGTTTTAAAATGCAAACTTGAAATGAGTGCACTTTCTGTTAAAAAACTACATAAGAGATTTCTGGTTCTAATGTTTCACAGACTATTTTTTCTTTTTGTAGACATGTCCTTTCTGTAAGTATAAATAAAGTAGAATATTTTCAAGCAGCACTATTACTTCACTATATGAAGAAAACAAGAGGGATCATTTCACCCATCACTGGAATGCAGTAACTTCAGTGATGTGTAATTTTATGGATGCTAGCAAACTAAACAAGGCTTCAGTGAGCAGTAGAATAATATATGCTGTTGAAACTGCTGAAAAAACTCAAAAACTGTTTCGATAAAGGGAGATGTTTGTCCTGCTTCAAGATATAAGAGAAGATTTGTGATTCTCCTAAGTCCACAGGCCCTAGATTAATGTTAGTGTCAAACTGATTTTATGTTAAGCTCATTTGATGTACCTCTGGGCTATAAGATATTACTTTGCCAGCAGCAAAGGTCACATGTTTTCAGGTATTGACAGTGCAAGTAACGACAAGTTGTTTCTGTGTTGAGTGGATCAGGGTCTTTTTCGCTTTCATTGAATGAATTTGGCAAAGTGTAGCCTCTGCCCAAGAGGGCCTTTGAGCATACAACTGAGGGAATTATTAAACCTCCAGCTCTGCAATCTATAGCTTCATTTAGTTCAGCCGTCCCAAAGGAATGTTTATGCCCTTAGCTAAACAGCAAACAATTTTGAAGCTAACTTTGCATAAGTAGAAAATTTCTTGTTGATCACAAAAAGAAATCAAAAGAATCAGTAATATATTTAGTCCTGTCTAAGAACATTTTTTAAAGATATGTATAACGTATGGTAGGTCAAACTAGACTTACAATTGCAGTTATAAAATACAACAACTTCTGTGAAACTTTGCAAGCACCAGTCTTAAGGAAGGAAGGCTGATCAAGCAGCTGAAATTCAGGAGCAGGGCCAAAGTGCTGCTTTCCTGGCTCCTTCCTGGGCTGTTGAGTGACAAAGTAAGTCGTGTAACAATACCAAGCTTTACACAACCTTGTGAGTCATCTCTAACAGGTAATCAGAAAATACATTAAGCCACTCAGATGGGAGCCTGAAAATTCCCAAACAGTCACAGAGTACACATGATGTCTCCTCTGCATTGGAGTGCTGAAGAGTGCTTTGAGAAAAGTTTTCTTCTCTAAGGCAAAAGGCAGTAAAGAGAGTTTAGGTTAGAATGCTCTGGGAATAGAATTTTATGAGAATTATCTGACACCTACAATCTGTGGGATAGGGTTTTTTTCCTCCCAGTATGAGACTGAGCAAGGGGAAATGATAACAGCTTATAGTGGATGACAAGGGGATGGATACCCTAGATAGCTGTCTCTGGCACAAGCACAGATACAGTCAGTCTTTGAGAAGCAGATGCTTGGAGCTTGAAGTCATGTCCTCTGTCTCAGTGCTTGCTCTTAGACTCTACATTATCCCAAAATTTCTACATTATCCCAAAATTTTCATTTGATAAGAAGCAGAAATGTCTCAAGAAAGCCAACAGCCCATCACCACACCAAATGATCTAACCTGCAGAACTAAGCACCCCTCCTCCTCCTCCCCAGCATATGGATCATGCTTGGACCAGCTTTCCCAGGAGAGGTAGATTTAACCTCTTATTGCCATTGCCTGGTGACTGAGGAACACTCCTGGGACTGGAGCTGGAGCTCCAGATGTCATCATGAACACGAGCCTTGAAACTCAGACTTCCAGATTCTGATGGATCACCAGCATTCCATGAATTTTCCATGAACATTTGTGTGCCTCACAAATTGGTCTCCTTTGGAGTATTATGCCTGTTTTGCATCCCCCAAACAGCTTTAGCTAAAAGGCAGGATCTTAAGCAATTAGTGCAACACAGACAGGGTGACAACTGAGCAGACCCAGAAGCCCAGAATTAGGTCTACAAAGGACCTAAGGTATCTTAAGCTGTGCAGCACGATAGGTATGGATTATTTTTATTGCCCTCGTGAAGTTAAGCCCCTAAGTTTCTCTGAAAGGGCAGTGATGTGATTTGTTGCATACTTGCTGAAAAGCACATTGGTTCATGCTGTAGTGACCCAAGTACTGACAGAGATTGTTGATTTGTGTGGATATGTGTCACAGTTCTAGAAGTGCCTATGCAAGGGTTTAGCTGAACCTGATTAGCTTAATCAGCACAGACTTGTACATGGACATGCCTTTCTCACATCTGTGCTGTTTGTTTCACTGCCTCCATTCTCTTTCCTTTTGTCACATTTTTCCTTAACAAATTTTCCATAACTTTAAAGACATCATTGAGTCTTTTCCTTTTTATTCTCTTCCTAGTTGCACTTTTGTCTTTGTAGAAAGCTGCAGAAGACGTAAAACTGACAAAAAGAAATATAAATAGCAAAAAGATAAGACTAAATACAACCTGAAAATGCCATCTAGTTTGCCCCCAAGCTTTTCATAGCAAAATTTGGCATCTGGACCTCTTCCTGAGCCTGCTTAGCACAGCTGAGCAGAGGAAGGGGAACAGAGCACCATCACGTAGGCTGATATATTAGGCTTCAGGAGAAAGTAAAAAAGTATTAGAAGACAAAACTAGACATGCTTTCCCTCACAGTAGCATTGGGTACTCAGACACAACTTCCCTAAAGCATAAGGAAAAGCAGTAAATTAATATTTTTAGTACTGCAATTGTAGTCTTATGCCAGTGTCACTCCTCCAAAGGTAACAGTATTTTATTTGCTTGTATTGATAAAATTCAGGGTTACAATTTTTGCTTCTGAATACAAGCCTGTATTTTTCATCCCAACTGCAGATTGCAAGACATTAATATGTTTTCTCTCGCCTTAGGAGAAAATAAGAGTACTAAGTTTTAAATTCATCCATAGGAAAGGAACATAATGCCCATATGTGTGTGTGCACCTGTAGGTAGATGTAGGTGAAGACATAGATGTAACTTCTAGCCTTGTTTTGTAGTGGTGGTCACTGCTTCCCCAGACACAAGCTGGGAAATCATTAAAATTTATTAAACTGTCCCCAGTGTGGCCATCTACTCTTCTTCCTCTTCCTCTGTAACTTCTGTATTTGTACCATAGTTGTACATTTGCGTACAACTTGAAGGAACATCACCAGGGAGATTTAGTTCATGTGTGTATAGTAGGTTGATTATATCCTAAAATGTTCAAGTTCGTGCTTTTCAATATCCTTTCAATAAAAAGGGTAAGGCAAAAACTCAAAAAAATAGCTCAAAAAATGACACCAATTACCTCATCTACTGGCTAGGATCAAGACGCTTATTCACGGATCCTAGGGTGTGAATATCTGGACTCCCATTATGGGCAATAGCATTAGAGTCAATCCAGCCAGTGGAGCTTGGAGAGCTGCACCTGGACAGTCAGATGGTTTCCAGGTTCCCCTAACTGTACAGGCTAGATTGCCCTCTGACTGCCGTGAGAGCTTAAACACCTACCAACATTTTGAGAATTAAATCTTGATGTCTGTGGTGTAGAGGTGAATCCTACTGAGTGAAATCATTTATGTAGATGCAGATGTATGTGTGAAGTAGACAGTGATTGAATTAAAACTGTTGTGAATTTAACATGAATAAACTCCTGTTCTGTTATGTGGCCCTCGGGTGCAATTAAAATCCAGTGTATGGTTAATTTACCTGTCACAGGAGGGATATATTTGCCTATATTCATGAGGCAAGTAACTCTAGATTATTTTTTTCATGTTTATGATATATAGGGTGATCAGTAAGTATTTAGTAATGCTAACTCCCATTCAGCATTACACAGGTCAATTACACTCACTCATTTCCAATGAAAATATTAAAACCAGAAGTTAGAGAGTTAGTCCTGTAGAGTTTGAACAATTCCAAATAATGATTAGTACCATAAGATAAGAACACTTGCCACTGTCAGAAGTTGTTTAGCACTAAGTACGATGGAGGCCTCAGGGCCATGTTCATTCCACGAGAGAGGCTCAGCCCAAGACCTACAAAGCACTGACAAGGGGTCAAAACAGACCTGAAATGATTCATAGATTTTCATGCTTGATCCCATGCATGAAGGTGAATCTGACTCTCTGACCTTCCTTTAAATAACAAGATTCAGTCTTGTTTTTCTGTGCAAAACAAGTTGCTGACAGCCTAGAAATAAAGAAGGGTTTGAATTTCTTTTCGGCTCAGAGCTCTTAAATTTTTCTGTCTCCTCAGCACTGCCTCACTAGGTATGTTGGCTGTGCACCCATTCAGAAGCAGGATACAGTCAGCACTTAATTATCCATGTGTTGCAGATTATTCATGTCACAGATACCAGCTGAAGCAGAGAGCTGCATGAACATTTCTAAAGTCCTTCCAGGAGCATCTCAACTCTATAATCAGTACAGCTGCTTTTGCGTTACACAGAGCTGGAGATAATAAGCCCATATAAATCTTATCAGGCTCCATAGTAAGCCAGGTTCCTGGGAAACACAGAGACTGGTGGTGTCAACCTGTATCCAGCTGGGATTTATTAATTTTGGCTCAGTGCCGCTCTGCCAAACCCATAGTGGAGCTGGCTTTGGTGGCAGTCCTGAGGCTGACAGGTGACAAGGGGTAAAGGGAGTGAAGCCATTGCTTCTGAACCATGGTCCATTTTTCTAAAAGAAGAGTTTGCAATTTATTAGAGGAGGCACAGTGCCACAAGACTTCAGACAGTTTAGTCTTTTTTTTTATAATATTTTTTATAATTTTTTATTATTTTATTTTTTTTTTATTTCAACTAACATGTCTTTTTGAAGTGACAGGAGGAGTTGCAGGGACTTGTGTTCAATCAGAAAAGTCAATTCTAGATAGCTATAGATTGACGGGAGTTTAGTTTTAGCAGGATAGATGTTTTTAAGTTGTCAACAAATAATCCATTTTAAAGATCTCTTCATCTTTAAAATGTACTTCACGTCAGGAGACTTCACTGCATCAGTCCTAGGCTGACACTGTGACGTGGACTGCTCTTGAAAGCCTATGGTGTGAAAAAGCACTCCAGCTCTAATTTTTCAGTTTCTCCAAACATTTAACATTCATTCATATGCAATTTCTTCACATGGCAGTAAGACACATGTTCTAGAGTAAACTTGAAAGCTTAGCCTCAGACTTATTAAAGTCTTAGTGGTTTATGGTGGCGGTGAAAGTTTCTTAGTTAAGCATCATGTTTCCATATCTGATGGAGATACTTCCAATAAAGTTATTCTTAGAGGCCCTTGATTATGTTGTTTTTCAATAGTAGAGAGTTCTGGACAATAAATTTGAGGATCATTCAATCAGCTTCTTTATGATTCTATATTAAATTCTATGTTTTCACTTCTCCTTTCAAAAGTCCTGTTTGAAGTACTGGAGGTTCTAAAACTACAATGTCAGCTTGTGTGTAAATGGCACCAGAAACCTCAAACATTCTGTTAGACAATGGAAAACTAAGATACATGAACAAGACTGAGACATAACTAGAGAAAATGTAACAAGAAAAATATCTTAATTGTGCTGAAGAAAAAGTTTCTATGGGCTCCAAATATTTTTGATTTCTATAGCAACTTATCATCAAGAACTTTCTAAAAATATGAATTAATTGAGCCTCAGAATTTGAAAGCTCAATAAGAGTTATATTGAGATGGTCCTGTTTAACACTGGAGTACAGTCTGATCCATTTGTGATTGATGTTTGACAAAATACAAAGCTGTTGACCCAGATGGTAACAATCACATACAGCAAGTATTTCTAGATCATAACTGTAGTCAAGATTTTGATCCAAACTTCCTAACATTTAATGTAAGCAGTGGCAGAATTAAGACACTGCTTAAACTGAGAAGGGAATTACTGTCAGTATTGTCTGTTAAATGCATTGGGAACTGCCATAAATACAGGTAGTTCCAACCATGCTTAAATAATTGCCTGGGCAAGTCCTTCAATCTTTTCTTATCAAAACAAGGACCAAAGACACACCATGTGGAACAGATTCTGAAAGATCTGTGGTGCCAGAAAATTCTGTTGCCTGTGACCCCAGAGAAAACTTCACATTTGGTAAGACTTCAGTTTGATTGTATTTCTTTGAGCCTTTCTGCTACAAGTGTTTAATTATTTAAACTATGTCAATAATTGCCCAAGTTTGCCTACATGAGCTAAGTAATTTAAGAAATTATTTAGGAAAGTAATGAATTTGATGAGAGTATACGTTAAGCTAATTAATCATCATTTAGTCATGGCCTTGTGTCTAGACAAGCAGAAGTCTTGCAATATGCAGTACCTGGGGCCAACAAGTAAAAATACTGTATTTCACATGAAGCTTTTATTTCTCTGTGATTGTGGTAGTGTATAGACACACTATAACTTGATTAAAATGCAAAACCCAGTGTACTTTGTACAACATTTGCCTTTACAGTGATGTAATCCAGATACTGTATTCTTCAATTGAATTTCCTCTGCCTGTTGGAAAAATAAAGCCTCTTTCATAAAGACACATCTTTCCCTAAAGCTTCAGAAATTTTAAGTGTATGTAACAATCACACTAATCTATCTTCAGGTTGTCCCTGTTGCAGAATTGCAAGTCAGGAAAACAGATAACCTGTTGAGTACAATGCTCAGAACCGTTTCTGTGTAGATGAAATTCAGTGCTTATCACCCCATCTAGAGCAGCTTTTGTTAGAGCATCTTTTCTGTCCTGTAACTCTTCTGGAGTCAAATGTTATGCAGCACGTTCAGAGCCTCAGTGTGTTTCTAACAACTCATAGCCACAATACTGCAGCTAGGTATTGATGGGACAAGGGTTTTTATATCCATAGTGGATTTTTATCCGAGAGAAATAGTGTCACTGTTTTAATAACAGAATTTTTTTTAAAAAAGGCCTTTGTGGTTTCAGTCATTTTCAAATTTAAGTATCTAACTTAAGGGCAGTTCAGCATACTTAGCTTTCACATGGTAGACCTGTGGTGTGTCCCTTCCTTGTCTCTCACCAATGGTTCCCTACCTGGAAAGCTCTTTTCAGCTCACGAGTGAACTTTTAGTCCACTGGAGTGAAACTCTTTCAGCTTCTTTCTATTGTGTTTGTCAAATCTGTCTGAATTGTACCACAGTCAGCAGAGCTGAAAACACAGCAGTAACTAGGAATTAAGAAGCTGATAATACCAGTATGGGCAAACGTAATAATCACAAAACAAAACAATAAAATTTCACTGCTCGAATGAAAGCTTGCTTGCTATACTATGCCAATTTCTTTATTTTACGTGCTCAGTGCAAGACTGAAGAAATGTCTCTTGTAGGGGATGATTTAGTTCATACCATAGCCATAGGCAAAATTCCTCAATACAGTATATTTTGCTGTGAAAATATTCATGTTCTGAAGTCAAGTTCAAATGTTTAGTCACTTTAGTTATTTCAACAAACCAACTGTTTAACATTTTCAAGTCACTTTTTAATGAAGTCCATTTTATATACAAAACATGCTCCTAGCTAATTCTTGAGTTTACTTTTCTAGGCCGACCACACTGAACACTTGAATACCCAAGGAGTAGGGACAATAATATGAAAGTACAGTAAAAACACATTACTATGTTCACCTTAAGCAAATTAACTGTAGAGGAGGCCCTGCATTAGCAAGGTGTCCAAGGAACTTCAGGCTATTATGTGATATAAAGCTGCAGCAATGCCATTATTCCCAACCTTGCCAGCACACAGTAAGACAGCAGCTTTCTTTTGCCTGGGAGAAGAAAAAACTCTTCTGCCTATTTCCCACTACTCCCCTTCTGCCTTATCAAAATGAGTACAAGGACAGGATTCTCACCAAAACAGTTACATGATGAGGGAACTCTCTCATGCAGGAGGTGCATACCAGCTCTTATCTTGATATGGATGGCTGCAGAGCTGAGAAGGGCTGAAATTTCAGACTCATATGGTTCTGTGGCTTCTTATGTGGCTTCCTACTCTCATAGATGTGAGATTAGTTTATTGTAAAGAAGAGAAACATGGATTTAGAACATTTTAATTCTATCAAAATGAAAACCATGCTTCAGAAACATACAGCTGGTTTGGCTTAGTACATGGGAGTGTTCCCCCTGATTCTCTGCAATAAAGGAGGCACTAAGGAGCATGGATTAAATTATTAACTTAAATCAATTAACTAATTACATTAAAGAAGTTGGATAAAATTATTCAAAATTGCTTGACAATATCTTTAAAGCAAATTCGCTGTACAGCTTCATATGAGTAAGTAGAAAATACTTAATTGACTTGACTACAAGATTTATTCTAAGAATCAGAGGCAGAAACATTAGTCAGAAAAAAATGATACTTCAGACAAAGTGGAGCAGTATTGCCTGACAGTTTTGTGGATTGATTTTTGGGTTTTTTTTTTGTTTGTTTGTTTGTTTTGTTTTTTGTTTTTCTTTTTAAAATTTTTATTATTTTTTAAGCACTGAATAATACTTTGTTTCAGTGGAGGTAATCTGCCCAATCTAGCAGGCTACATGACACTGAAGTCATGTTTTGATTAACATCAAGATTCTTACATACCTAAACCAATTCATTGTGAAAACAAATGAGAGTCAAAAAAAGTAATACTCAGAATTAATGATGTTTGGTCATCTATTCTCCAGTGAGGTTGAAAACACAGATGAATGTGGTGCCCTTCCCATTGTGTGTCACCAGATCTGTCTTCCTCAGTCCGGAAGAAAGCACATTTTTAGCACTGCCAGCTCACTGTTCTTTTTCAGACATCTCTTTTTTTTTTTTTGCATCATATGATTCTAGGTAAACTTAACTCTCATTTGAAAGAAAAAAAATAAACATGTTTTAGTACCTAGGATTGCCAAAAATACTTTCAAAATGCACAATCACAGAGGCTAGGAGGCCAAAAGTTAAGTAACACGGACATAGAATTTACTATTTTTTAAAGAATATTATTTTGATAACAGTTTCTTGATTTATCTTGGGCATTTGACTGACACCTTTTTTATTTAACACTTGCTATTGGCAGGAGTACAGTCTTCATTTCTCAGTTGTTCTTCTGATTTCTGATTTCTGCAGTAACTTGAACATCTCTGTCATTTTCATCTGCATGGACCACCTTCTTTCTTCAATGCTACTGCTGCTATTTAAGTAAGAGAAAGCATTGCAAATAATTTCAAAACAGAGCTTAAGAAAATTATATTTTGGGAAATTTAAGCAGAGTCCTTCAGACTGTTTCAGACTGCACCCTCTTGTGCAGCACAGTTAAATCATTGTTATTCCTTTATTCCCTCTGTATAAATATAACGGCAGTATAAAAATCTTTTTGATGTCTAGGATACTGCGTGGCATCACAGGAAAACTAAGGAGGTCTTCTAAGCTGATTAAATAAAACCAACAAGAGTCACAGGAGGGAAGGGAGGAGGGAAAACACTTGCTCGCCTGATCTGAGATGTTTGCAAAAGCTGCAGCAATTCTCCACCAGTTAAGGATTGAAGTTTCCCTGGTGGACTGATGACCTTTGATGTGATAATTGCTGGTTTTCCTGAAACTCCCAAAAGAGAGCATGTATAGTAGGGTTAGAAGAAAAAGGGATAAATATTAATGAAGCATTGGATTTTCATTCAAAAACAGCAGGAGCCAAGCAGTTAAACGCTCCTTTTCATCCCATGAAGCAGGATAGAAACTAAGATCCCTATATCTGCCACACAACTTACAAACCTTAATCTCTGAGTAGTTTTACAGTGTCATGTATCTCTGTGGGTAAGAGCTTGTTGTGTTGTTGAAAAGATTATTAATTATGTTAGATTTTTCTTCTTTTGAAATTTCATATAAAATAAATTTTTAATTCT
This sequence comes from Dasyornis broadbenti, assembly GCA_013397935.1. Lineage (NCBI taxonomy): Eukaryota > Metazoa > Chordata > Aves > Passeriformes > Dasyornithidae > Dasyornis > Dasyornis broadbenti. The sequence goes on from VZRN01002962.1 coordinate 432,654, forward strand.
TCTAAATATTAATTTTTGCCTCCAACATAACACATACATAAATGTCAGGGTATTAATTTTCCATTACGGTGACCTTAGTTTTATTCTTCAGGTAAGGCTGGAGAAAGTGCCCGAGGATAGGAAATTAGTGAAAGTCTTACCCCTCTTTTGTTGTGGTTCACATGAAAATTTTTGTCATTTTCCTGAATCCAAGTGGATCTTAAGTTACTACTTTTCAGCATCCTCTTGCACATAATTCACTGTCATGTGTTTGATATTAGAAAGGTAAATGGGCTATAGTTAGCATGCAGTTTGCTTGCTCTCTCACAAGCTGAGTGAAAACAAAAATGTTTGGAGAGAAAAAAAGGGACAAATAGCGCAGTTCTTACCACGACAACTTTTTCTGATTGGGGTTTTGTGGAGGTTTTTGTTTGGTTCTGTTTTTTTTTTTTTTTAAATAGAGACAAAGTATTTCATTTGTCTGGTGAAGTTGCTTTCTTCTGGAGCTAGCTGTTGCTTTGGTTAGTAGGTGAAAAGTCAGAGTTTGCCAAAAGGCTTACAATCTCCAGTCAGATGTTAATTTGCATGTCTGTCATGGCTTGGAAAAGACTGAGTATTAGCCTTTCCTCTAGCATGTCACTCATATTGTGCTGTTATCTTGAAGTGTTTTAAAGACAAATAAAATTGAGATTTTCAGACTGATTAGCTGGTGTGACTGCAAAGGCATTTTTGTATTGAAGAGATGTCTTTGTTATAGCAGCCTTCATATCTGACCTGCACCCTAGGTCAATAAAGATGAAGGGCTCTTGGTGTGTTGCAGAAGAACCTCATTGTGACCCACGACTGGCCCTGCTTTCATATGCATACACTTACTGCCAGCCTAGCAACATGCACCTTCTCTCCCAATGATTAATATAGCATCAAATGAGACATACTGTTTCTCTGGAAAACATCCTTGTAAAGCTGGCTGAAATGGGAGGTTAAATATCAAAGGGCTAACACAAAGAAAGGGACTGATCAAACAACCAGACTATTCTGTGATTTACATGGGTTATTTTGCTGATGATTAGGTAAAGAAAAACCTGCTGAGATGAAGAGTAAGCAATTACATATTGAGGAAACTCTCATACTTATTACCTTATTAGTAGTATTCATAGACTAAGAGACCCTCCACAGGGTGATCCCTTGCTAATTCCTTATCGCCAACGGCTTTGATGTGCTTATGTTATGTGATTTTCTTGGAGGAATGGAAAAGGCAGGAATTTTTGACTGAACACATAACCACCTAGCATCAGAGGAAAACTGCAGAATTCAGGAAACATTTGTAAATAAAGAAGGCTGTATATTTACTAATGTGTGTATCCCATCTTCAGCTGTCAATGCAATTTCCTAGAAGGCTGGTTAAAAAAAAAAGAAAAAGAAAAATAAGAAGAATCATAACCACTGGTTAGTTCAAGACAGAATAATTCCCAAATTGAGAGGTAGACACTTTGCTACCAGATGACAACATCAGTAATAGCTAGCTGTAGAAGTAGAGAAAACTTTGATTACTTAACCACAAAAGTTTCCTTTTACTGAAATTTTGGTTTGTTACATGTACAGAAAAGACTTGGAAAAATGATATTTAACAAACATTTTCACTATAATAGCCATTCCTGGTTCTTCCCATCTGAGGTACAGCTTTCTTTCTGGTAAGGAACCTTGCCTCTATGCTGACAGTCATTTTAAGCTCCTTTCCTGCTCCAGAACAGGGGAAACGTGCTTGAGAAAAATTAGGTTCAGATGTCAGGTGGTATTGTTAGATAGACTCAAACACAAAGGTGGAATGGAAGAGGACATCTTACCTGTGTCTGTGACAGTAATTAACAAAAAACCCAACAGATGGTGACTACTGATCAAACGCCAGCAAGTGTTGCTCCTTAAGGCACAAGCATGTTGTGAGGACTTTTGTCTGCGGCAGCACATAGTCTAGGGACCTGTGAACAAAGTAACTAAGCACTACCAATAACCTGGCTATGGGATCAGCAAATTCATCTGGCATAACTCTGCGAACTTACAAGATGTGCTGCATTTGCTGCAACAGGTGGCATGCTCAGTTAACATGATGTATCTACCCAGATTACCCACAACACAGCAGCAAGCATATTTTAGTCCTCACTGCTATTGTCATTACTGAAGTCTGAATGCCCTGTAGATCATGCAATTTAAATTCCCTTTGTCTTCAAAGAGAGTGTTGAGAATTTAAATGTAGAAGGTCTGATGGCTGCATATTTATATATAGCAGAGAACCATAACACAGGTGAAGACTGTAAAATAAACTTGTCTGAAAATTTAGTGGGTAGATAGGTAAATATCTTTTCAAGTTCCTTTCCTTAGCTCCTAGGGTAACGCACACCTTCCATTAATGAAGAAATACAGCCGCATGATTTGACCCCAGCCAGTTACTAAGCTCCATGGAGCTGCTCGTTTCCTCCCACCCATCAGAATGAGGGAGAGAATAGGCACAGTAAAAGGGAGAAAACCTGTGGTTTGAGATAAAGAGAGTTAATGTGTTACTAAAGGGGGATAGGATAATAATACTACTAACACTCTAATTCTAATAGAATTAGAATACACAAAACAAGTGATGGACAATGCAATTGCTCATCACTCGATGACCAATATCCAGCCAGGTCCCAAGCAGCAGCTTCCAGCCAGCTTTCCCCCCAGTTTATATACTGAGCATGATGCCACATGTTATAGAGTATCCCTTTAATCAGTTGAGGTCAGCTATCCAGACTGTGTCCCCTCCCAACTTCTCATGCCCCTCCAGCCTTCTCACTGTCTTCAGCACGAGAAGCTGAAAAGCACCTTAGTGTAGACATTACTTAACAACAACTGAAAACATGCAGTGTTCTCTTAACATCGTTCTGGTACTAATCCCAAAACATAACACTATATCAGCTACTAGGAAGAAAACTAACTCTATCCCAGAAAAAACCTGGACACACAGTCTGTCTCATATTACTACAGTATAGAGCAGTAAGTGAAATTATAGTTTTACTTTGAACATGAACTCAAATATGACATTGTCAGCTTATCATTTCTCTTAGTAATTTCTGAATAGTGTGTGATCATTATACAAGTAAGGAGATTAATTAAGTGTATGACAATATTAGCTCAAATGTAAGGTTGGTGAATGTGAGTTCAGGAGTACATCTTCAAGGAGTCTTACCTGAATGATCATCACGGATCCAAGTTCATGGTCCAGTCTAGCTTGATGTGTCACCATCCATAAGAAATTAATGAATGGTGTTGCTTTTGGAAAGTCTGTCTGGTATAACATCCTCAGTCATAATATCATTGGGTTTTAAGGCAGGCCTTGTACTTATGGTTCCTGTAATTTAATATTATAGGGACGTATGATCTTCACTATGTCTTTCATTAAGAGGAGAGATGGCCAGAGCATGACAGTTTAGCTTTCAAGGATTCAGATTTTTTCATTTCACACTACCATGAAAACAAAAAGCTTCCAGTGTTTTTTGTTTGTTTGTTTTTTTTTTTTCTCTCCAAAGCATGAAATTGTATTGAAATTTATTTTCAGATGGAAAAGTCAAGGTTTTCCATCTGAGTCTCACATTTGGGAGTAAGCAGAAAGCTTAGTCTGGAGTCAAAGTAGTCAAGCCGATCCTTCTTCATTTTAGTTTCAGTGCTATTTTGTTGATACCAGTGATAATCAATTAACTAATTCTTTCCATGGTGAATCAAGAAAATTATATGAAAGACATTATGTAAGAAAACATGAAAAATACTGGAAGTGTTATATTCCATATATCATTTACAAACAGAGAATGACAGATTAAAAATTTGTCCAAAAGTCCTATTCAACATGATATTTCCACAACAGATGGCATGAGGAGTAGTTTTTCAAGCCTTAGGCAGGTATTAGATGCTAACTTGTGACATTCATCATGCAGTCTAGGAGATCCATCTGATTCACACTAGTCAATCAGCTGCCTTGGTTTTAAGCAATTTCACGCTAAAAAGAAAATGTATTAGCAATAGCTCTTTGCTATTTGGTTATGGTTATTTGCTTCCTAAAATTGCCTTCCCACTGTGTCCTCACCTGTAAGCTAAAACCTCTATCATTCGGCTGTTAAAAATGGATATATATTTTGCATTGATACTGAAATGAATGGTAAACCATAGAAGATAGGATAATTTATAACAAATAGGCCTTTCTTTATCATGCTGATAAAGGTGATTTGTGACAGTCTACTGTATCACAGGTTTTGGTTGTTGTTTACACCCTTGCACACACACTAGAGAAGTCTATGGTTTTATCTGTCACAATTTCCTGGTAAAATGTACTTGCCCACTACAACTTTTAGGGTAACATTCCTGCAGTTATAGACAATGGTTTTGATTCTCATTCAGCTGGATAGATCCTTGTACAGTCACTTAAAACTGATCCTGTTGCTGCCTGTGTTCCACAGCCATGAGGTGCCGCTGTCTCTGCCTGCCCCTGCCCACTCTCCCATGCTTTCCCTCCCTGCCTATGGCCCAGGACCTCATTTGAGCCCTCCAGGGCTCCCCCTAGCACTGCCAGGCATTTCCCAGCCTGGCCTGTGCCTGTCCTCATCCCCATGGAGCTGGGTTTGCCCCGTGCCCTCCCCATGCCCTGCTGCTGGCTGTGGGCTAGGATGGGACAGGCTGCCAGATCCTGCCCTACTGCTCCGGGCCATGGCCTGCAGTGTCCTGAAAACATGCTCATAGGTGTTACTGGAAACACAGGAGGATTTAAATTGCAGATACATAAAAATTACATTAGCAGGTGTAGAAAACAGATGCCAACGTTCAGACATTTTGTCATATCTCTTTCCCAGCTCTACTCTCTGAAAAGTGGAATATGTAACTCAATATTGTAATAAAGGCCTAGTTTAGGTAAAGAAAATCATGCGAGGAAAGGTGCAAGAGATTAACAAATCATTGCAATGTTAGCATAAATGCCTCTGACAGGGGTCAACAGAGCATTTTAAATGTAGGAGATAATGGAAACGTAAGCTGGTGCCGTGCGATACTATAGCACAATGCATTTTTCATTTCAGATTCTTTCTCCTTCTTCATACCCTGAAATGTTTGGTATATTTTTGACCAAATTTAAACATGTCTATAATCTGACTATATTTTACAAGGCTAGGGGAAAGATAAGTTTCTAGGATCTCTAGAAGCAGTGTCTCTCTGCATACCACCACCACCACAGAAAAATGGTTTTCCAAACAGTGTTAATGCTTTTCTTTATGTGCAAATTACAGTCTCCAGATATGCATCAGGACACTAAGCACGAATTAAAGAGTATTTTCAGTCTGGAAATTTTTCTGTGTCAGTGTTCGGTGCTGCATTCTTCTGCCACAAAGGAAAACGTTTGTGCAGAAAACAGTGGGGATTATGCCATGGCCTCCTTGTAGACATTTTCTGAAGCTTTTGTCCAAGAGGTGTTGTTTGCTCTCCACGATAAGCCATGGAAAGCAGCTTTAATTTTGCAGGGAAGCTATTTGGAGTCTGTGTTAAACTAAGAAACTTGTGACCCTCAGTCTCAGATTATCTAGTAGTAAGAGTTTATGATTAGAGATTGCCTCTATGAGTAACCTGTACTTTTGGGAAGATTCTATAAGAACAAATGCAAGTTAATAACTTCATTTCTAATGTAGAAAAACTCTGGGAAACACACATTAATCACTGTGTGGTTAACAGATCATAATGATATCTCAAGAATAATATATTTTTTTACAAATTTTAAGATATTGAAATACAAAAAGGATTTGTAAAATTTAATGCATGCAAAGCTGGTTATGATTTGCCTCCTTTTCTAGGAGACTTGTCCTATAAAACTGCTTTATTTTCGTTATAAATTTTCCATCAAAATTTCTTAAATCTAGAAATAAACACATTTTGTAAATGCAATGCAATACAGACTTTGGAAAATTATCATGATTCACCATCTGCAGCCCTGTGTTTAGAGTTCTGTAGTCTTTCAAGAAATGAATAAGCAGTCCAAATCATATTTTAAGCAACAATTGGAACTTGTTGACAGTGTTAAAAATTGAAATTCCATATTTTAAAGCAGTAACTGTTTCACATAGTGAGACAGTGGATGTAGCATTTAAGCTGTTTTCATTTAGACTTTAAAATCAGTCATATGGGACACGAGGGGTCCTTCTGGAAAACGATTCGTTTAACTCAATAAATTACTCATTTTTGCTTGTTTATTTTAAAAGACAACATACACAGGAATGTATTCATGGCAGATGAATTAGCTCCTATATTATGAGCGTGCAGTGTGGTTAGTGTGAAACATTTACACCACCCAGCTCATCAGAAACCAGTGAGATCATTTGTGTCTTTCCAGCTGTGCACTTTGGGTTTACATGGGGCCTGGGTATTTCAAATCTCTTTTCTCATACATAAATTTGTATTTTTTTTCCCAAGTCCTAACTGCTCTAACTTTTTTATTAACAAGAGAAAAAATACAAAAAAAAATTTAAATCAGCTTTCATTTCTGTTGAAGAAATGATCACTGAAATAATTGGAAGACTTCTCCCCATTTCAAAGGACAAGGATAAAACCTGAAATTCTGGCTATTTCCTTTAACTGAGAAGCAAAAATTAGCCTTTAGTATTTAAGAATTTTAAACAGGGGAATAAATATCAGGGATTTCTTGTAAACTGTGTACAATGATGAAATAATTGGAACAGTAAGTCAATATAAAGGGTCTCAGACTTGTGGTCAATGGCAGACGTGGATGTTGCTTCATGATGCTACTATATGCTAAATTCTAGGATTATCTAAAATAGTATGTCCAGCTCTAGGTTACCAGAATGGGAAAGACATCAATAAATTGGAGTGCGTTCGGCAGATGGCCATCAGGATGCTTGGGGTTTGGAGTCCTTGTCCTGTGAGAAGTAGTTATGCGGGAAGGATTGTTCAGCCTGGAGCATAGGGAAGTTTTGGGGGGTCCAACAGAAGCTCCACAGTGCCTAGACAGATGTCATTGATAAGACGGAGCCTTAAGGAGGATAAGGCAAGAGGCAATGGACATAACTTGAAATGTAAGATGTTCGGACTGGATATAAAGAAAAACAGATTTCACCCTCAGAACAGCCAAGCAGTGGAACCAGATCCCAGAGCATTTGGGCAGTGTCCACCCTTGGGGTTTTCAAACCTGACTTAGTAAAGCCCTGAGCCGCCTGGTCTGACCTCACAGCTGAGCCTGCTAAGGACAGAGAAATGGATTCTCTATGTATTGGTCTGGGCATTCCTGAATTGGGTCATTGGCACAGTTTATGAGACACCTTTCATATAAGAATATCTCATCTACATTTAGGGGGAAAAAAACTCAGCCATCCAGTAAAGCAAGCATTGATCCCCACAATAATCACTGTAAAATGCAATGCCTCACACATTCCACCCTACACAAAATAAAGAAAAACATTACAGTCCTGTCCTTTGCCTTTCTATCTCCTCTCAATTTTCTGGGAGCGATTTCCTATACATCCTAGTCCTTGTCATTCCTGATCCGTGTATTATTCAGAAGCTTCTACCTAATGATTACCAATTTTCATTCCTGTCTTCCCTTCTTTGTGCATAATGCACAGTCCAGTGTTGTGACATAAGGCTGACTGCCTGCTCCATCACTCCTGGAAAAAAATAATTCAGTATGTACTGTGTCAAGCATCTGAGTGGAATCTTGGCTCATGAGCAGGCTTACAATTAACTGTATATAAAGATATATAGGTATCTGTATTTATAAAAGAGAAAGGTGGTATAAAATCACATCTCTTCATTGCTAAATATAAACTTTGCTTAATAAGAAGTGCATTGGAAGTAAAAAATGTTTTCCTCAATGTATTCAGCTTCATCTTCCATGCTTTAAACCTGCTCTCTCATCTACAGAAGCCAGTACTGTGAAATTGAAATACCTGCATGTGTACTTGAAAGATGAAGAAAGTGTTTCCGCAGGCATTTTCACTTGGAAAATGAAGGTGCATTTATATGTGTTATCCTTTCAAAATGTTTTCTGAGATAAAGTTATTCACAGAATAATTTCAGCAAGTCATTCTTGAATCTTTTAGATCTCAGACTGAAGATTATTTTCAAACAGCCCTTTGAGAAATGATTTTCAGAATTCAGGCTGGAAGAATTGGTATTCCTCAAATAAACTGTATATGGTATATGTCCTTGAACAGGCAAATGTGACTCTAATTTCAGGCTTTTTTGATAGGAGTTTTCAGATGAAGTCCAGTGTTCAGATGTTTTGTATATTTCAGCCTTTCTTCATGTACCATTGATGCTTAGATATTTTCTGAAAGAAAGATACCAAAGATCTTAAAACAGTGTTGCACCAGTAATATATTGAAGAGCCTGCAGGAAGTTGTTTTAAGGAGCTGAGCAGTACTCTTGATTCCAAGAGACTTATTTCATTTGCATAGCAGAACATATATATCAGACACTAAGTAAGTCTTAGACACATGATTTGGCAGTAAAATCCGTCAGTTGTACTCCTTGCTCATATTTGCTGCCATTCATGTACCAAACTGTTTTCACCTGACAGGATAGGGTGGTGTGGAGACGATTTTCTGAGTTTCCCTGTGGTGGGTCAGTCACAGGTCACTCTGCAAATCCCCCCTGAGCACACACACCGGCGTGTTCTTGAGTGGGGACTGGGGACAGCAAGCTGAGGGGGGACGAAGGGACTGGCAGGATTACTGTGATAGCAGACACAAGTCCCCAGTGTTCTTGGTAGCTAGGGTTCTGCTTTGTGCCCCCCCAGATAATGGAGCATGGGGAACACCAGGGGCTTCCTGATTACAAAGGAGATTCTAAAGGTTGATGGCAGGGTGGTGTTGTTCTCAGCAGTGCCTCAAATCAGTGCATCTTTCTTGCTGACTATGGAAAAGGATATGAAGCATCTGTTTTTTGTAACAGATTGTTTTGTTTGGTCTGACTGTCTGTTTACTATTAATAGTAGGCTGGTTTCTCTATAGTACAGGTTTGTCAGAGAGGAATTTATTTGAAAATACATTTCTTGGCCTGTCAAGGAGCTTTAATATATATATCACTGAAGGCAGAATTAATACTGCCAGGACTGGAAAAACTGCTTGACAAGAAGAAGTAGCATAGCAAGGGAGATCTTGCTTTCAAAACCAAACTCAGGACTGATGCATTGGTGCATATCTTAGCAGTCCTGTTAAATTCAGTTTGAACTTACTGAAAGTAAAACTCATTTGAATATAAAGGGATTATATAAAAAAAATTTATTAGATTTGGAGTCCAGATCTGAAAGTGAAAGAAAAGGTTGACAGACACAGCATGCAGTCTGTACTGGACCTAGGTGCACAAGAGCATGCTCACTGCATGTAAACACAAAGGCATTGATGCTACAAATAAATTTACTTTCTGCACTGTAGTATAATAGAGTAAGTTTTCCAAAAACTCTTAGAAGAACTGCCTGGCTCTCCTGCTTATCCAGGGGTTGGCACCTATCTAAAGTCCTCTGATGTTTCTGAGTAGTCCATCCTCTGACAATATAGCTAAAAGTATATTTGAGTTCCTCTCCTAGAAATACAGATGATGCCATCTGTTTACATACATACACTTGTGCAGATTCATACTGGCAATTCCTCCCCCTTCAGCCCTTACATAAACTCCTCTATCCCCATGAACTTCTGTTGCTTCCCCTGGGCAGTCAGCAAGGAGAGTGGCCAGAGCAGCCACGCATTAGGCTCAGTTTCCTCTCAAGACCACCCACCCCCATGACAGCACAACCTACCCTAACCCCTCCCTGTCATAACAGATATTTGAGAGGAAGTAAACATATCTAGAAAGGAAACTTTTTTAATTAAGAGTTTTCTCTCCAGAGGAGGTGTGGAAAGCTATGGTCTTGCATGGTTTCTAAAGCCAGTGAACTTAAATAGGAATTTAAAGAAATGTGCAAACTGTTGCTGTTGTTCCCCTCTGTGATATGATCTCCCAGTGCAAGACTACTTACTGAACCACTGAATCATCAGCATGTTAGTGTGTAGTATATTTTCATAATGCCCCACACTGCTGAAGTGAGCAGCATAGCAAAGATATGTGGGTTTAAAATGGAATTTTAAAATTACCTGAGATTCACTCATACACAGAGTTTAGTCTCTATAGTCAAAAAAAATACTTTGAGTCTTTCAGTAATTATATTACCTTCTAGCTGGAAAGCCATTTCCTTTAAAGATAAAAAAAATCTGATATCAGAAGTCTGCTTGGAGCCTAGCGCACACCTAATTATCTCTCTCAGTCTTAATTATTTAGCAAGTACTAATAAACTGCACATATCATGACACTCATGTTTAATAAGCATATAAATTTAATTTATTTTTTTCCCCTCTCTTTGAAGACTAACAGACTTGGAATTCAAACACAAGGCAATGGCATTATAACCTCCAATATAACATCAGGTTTTAATAAGCCTCCTGTTTGCTGCACACATGTGCTTAAGACTGCCTGGAAACCAAATCAGTAGAAAAAAGGGATTACTTTAGATTACTTTGAAATGTGCATTGTTTGAAATGGCCTCTGGTGACCAGCTTTCATGAATGGCTGATTTTACTTGTGGGGCACGTCATCTGGCTCAATTATACCAGGCTCTTTTGTATGACAAGTGCACTTCTTGGCTGTGTTGAAATATGAAATTCTAAAGCAAAGTAAATCATATAGTGAGAAACAAATTTAGGTAACTGTGTATTATTAGAAGTTTGTAACTTAGTGGGCATTCTTCTTACTGAAAAATTTGGGGGAATTTTCTGTTAAAACTTTCACAGATTTGAAGTTAATATAAAAACATTCATTTTAATTTTCTTAAATGTTTTGTTCAGCTATCTTAGCAGGATTAAAATTAAATACATATTTTTCCTTTCTCAAAGGCAGACCATTTCTCCTACAATTGTGTATTTTTAAAATGTTATTGGAGTTTGTTTTTTCACAACTAACAGATGAAGCGTTGGAAACTTCTACCTACTAAGAATATCCCTTAACCTGTACAAAGTTAAAAAAGTGGGTTAGCAAGCCTGCATTATACTTTCAAGTCACTGCAAGCTTTTCCTTTCCTGTCGGTAACTGCTTGCAAAATTACAATGTAAAAACGTAATATGAGGTTATGATTCTCCCTACCTGCAATTACTTTAAATTATAGTTACTTTAAATTAATCTAGCCTGAGGCACTGAGGATACATCATTAGAATATACAGATTACATTTGAAAGGGGAGAAGATATCTGATTGATTAGTTAAGTGTGTTGGAAATCCAATAGATAATGATTAGACTCAGATAGGAACTACATTCTTTGTGTTCACTGTAAATCCTGTACTTTACAACCTGGATTAGGGGATTAACCTATAAGAAGAAATGGTAAATCTTGCTTTTTCCTGACTTCTGCTGTACTGTAAATGTGTTTCCCATGGCTGCAGGCTCAATATTCCCACAGGAAACTGACCCGCAGATTTACGCGGTCGTGCCTGGTAGTCTGAGATTGCAGTGTTTGCCTTTAAATACGAGATAGAAGAGTAAGATGTGAGAAGAGCTTTGACATTACTAAACTTAAAACAGTCATCTGTCAACAGCTTTTTCCACTGAAGTGCTTCAGTGTATTAGTGAAAGTGAGAATTGTTATTGTTGTTGTGTTACAACCCTCTAGTCGTCAAGGCAATATGATTTAAGGGAGAGATTTAAGACCTCTGAACTACTGGGTTGCTGTGATGCAGATGAGCATCCCACCTCCTTGACCTTTTATAATGTAGTTTCAATCTGTCTGCACAATCTTCATTCAATTACTAATCTTATGAAGTTGCTAATTTTGTTGGGTCTCAAACCACACTCTTGTTACGATTCACAGCATAGACCATGTGAGATTTTGAGAGGTCCATCCACCCTTTGACACAAACATCAAAGATTCACAGAAGCTGTATTTGTGTGGCTGAGAAAACCCCTTTCACTTCCTTTCACCTTGGAGTTTCCATGTATGCAAAACGTTCTCAAGTATAGCAGCATTGCCAGGTGGGCACATTTCAATTTAAATCATAGAACTTATAATGATAAGTGTAAACCCTGAATCTGACATTGCAGGGTTGTGGGTGGATGAAGCCATCTCCAGTTTACATGATGCCACTGGCAGTGATTACAGGCAGACTGGCAGATTTTTGAAAATATGCTGAGCAAGTGCCCACCAATGTGACCAATCTCCAAGGTCATATTGGAAATTACAAAACACTGACAATAGCATAATCCCAACTCTGAACTAAGAGAGTTCTTCTAGTTGTCCTTTGCCTATCTCTTTTTCTTATGGAGAGACTGATTTTAAGGAAACAGAGAACACTAGGATCATATTCCTGTAAAAAAGTGCTCATTAAAGCCAAAACTGTCAAGTCAGCCAGTCAGAGGTAAGATGCATAGGAAGATGCTTTCTGCTTGAGGTGAGGAAGAGAAGCTCATTTTATGGTGGTTATTAACATCTGAGGATTTGTTTCTTTGAGAGGTTTTATCCATATATGTATCAGAGAAGCCTGTAAGAAGAAATTACCCAAGATTATCTTCTGCATAAAGGAAATGAGGCAATTTAACACTTGTAATTACAAAGCCTTCTGCTTCTTTTCCATGCATTTGATGTATTTTTGTGCAAGTTCCTAGCACTTGTCAGAGAATCTAAAAAATGTCCTAAGTTACAAAACGTTTGTTTGTGGATTATATCTTATTTACATATAACTATGTCAATTTTTGGAGGCAGGGAAATTCAACTACAGAGATAAAATCTGCAGTATACTGGATAGTAAAGAGGAACATAACACAAATAGGTGCTGCATTAGAAGTTTATGGATTTAAGAACCCTGCAATACCTCACATTCTCAATTCACTGGGCACATTTATTGCCAGTATCTGGGGAACAGAAGCCAGAATCCTCATTCTCATGTCTGCTGATGATACGAAACTGGGGGTAGTGACTGATACACCTGAAGCCTCTGCTGCCATGGATGAAAGTTTGGACTACATGATCTCCAGAGTTCCCTTCCAACCCTAATGATTCTGTGATTCTTAAGCTCCACAATTACAGTCCACATTTTTATTATTACTGTTACTGTTATTATCATTATCATTATTACCACTGTTTCCTTTGTTGCGTATCTTTTTTTGTTTTTAAGGAAAGGCCGCTAGAACAGTGGGCCTTAACTTATGACTTTGGATAATACCTCTATGTTCATATTCAAAAGAAAACACTAAGGCTGTGGTGCAAAGACAAAGTTTGCCCTTTATTACTTCTTGGTCATGAATTACTGATGTGGGGCATTGCATGGCACATGGTACTGGGAATGGACATATGTCCAGTATCCTTACTCACTACCCCCACATTTGATGTCAGATTTACAAACAGGAAATCTGTTCATGTAAGCCAGATTCCCTGTGCAAGGTTATGTGGAAGACACATTTGTAGAATATTAAATATTAATACATTCATATATCTTTAAAACTTACAATGGCATATTCATGTGGATAGTCAGTGCCCTGTTTCATAAACAAAGTGCATGGGTCTAGGCAGGTTTTTATGGGCCAAACACAAAATGGCATTTTAAGGGAACCAGGTGAAAATGTGGACATGGAAGCAAAGTGGCAAATGCTCGTTTTTGAATACTGGCTGTCTTTTGTTGTGTTCCAAACAAAGAACTTCCAATCAATGCCCTGAAAAATCTCAAACAGGTCTGGATCAAAATGAGTAACAAATCTACAGGGTTTCAAAAGATACTGTTCTGCCTTTGCTTTTCTTCTAAATCACTGAAAGATTCTCTCTTAAGAGACCTAGAAAAAAAGTCCTCATAGTTTTTCATGCCACATCACACAAAGTGGCACTGTAGCCTTTCTCTGCGGTGCTCTGCCAGTGTCATTCAAGTTTCATGGGTAATTAAGTCTCCATGCCAATAAGTCCCTGAACTGCATGTTATAATACTAGCTGCACAGAAATGAATAAAGATCCGTTTCCAGATTTTATCCCTTGAAAGGTGTTTGCAAACTAATAATTTCTGCTCCTGTGGAAAAAATTAGTTTCTTTGGATTCCTCTGGTTTCATTTATTTACAACTACAATTTGGTTATCATAGGTATCTTCTATAAGAAAAGTATACTCTAAAATTCCCACATAGAAGTTAGATCAGCACTTATTTGGCTAGAAAAAAACCATTTTGTAGTACCATCTTGATTTCTGAACACTGCCCAAAAAAATTTCAGTTTGCTTCCCCATGTAACTCTTAAAAAGTCTTTTTTAGAATTTCTCCTATTTTTGTCTGTTTCTCAAGACAAATTGCAATATCTGCAGGAGCACTTACACGCTACCAGCCAGCATCCAACACAAACATTACAGCCTTGTCTTCCCTATCAAGCCTGTATTTTGACGGCTTTCTTTACTTCATTTCCTTCTAGGACTGAGAAAGGGGCTGTAAAAGGACAAGTTGTCAAAGATCACCTTTTAATAAAGATTTGCCATATGCAAAACTGAAACATGAGCAACAAAACATGACATTATTGTGCGCTTGTAAAAGAACCATTCAATGAAACTTGGAAAATTAATTTTATCTGTGTAGATCTGTCCTGATATTTTCCTTTATTCATCAAGGAAAAAAAAAAATTAAGAGCTGGAAGAGAAACTTTCATACTCTTATTTCTAGAAAAGACCTGCCTAAGGTGCCTCAAGCATGCTAGAGAAACGGGATTTTCTAAAACTAACTAATATAGACCAGACAGGTTGAAATGAAGAATACTTGTTAATGTCCATTTGGATTAGTGTAAATTTTATTAGCGATGAGGTATAATTGTGAGGAACTTGCAGTTTCGTACAGTGGGGGATTATTCAAACACGCTGGTGCCAGTGTTTGCTCAGCGCAGTCAGGATGACTGCACTTTCTGGGTCAACATTGTCTGAAAAAGTTTCCCGTGTAACTGAGGTAAGAAACTAAACATTGAGTCTCACTTCACATAGCCTTTCGTGCTTTGTGATGTGAGTCAAAGTTTCGCTATTTAAAGATCAGACATTTAGAGACACTGTATTTCTGCTTTTGCACCAAGACCATGTATCTGGAGTCTGTCAGAAGAAAGCTGACTTCTTTGGTAACCCTGGTCTTCAGGGCTCTTGTCAGCTTTTATGTGACTTAAGAACATACACATAGAAATGGAACTGTTTTTAAAAGTCTGTCCAGACTAATTACAGACTTCCAGTTACTTATCTGAATGTTGTGTAATCACTGAAATAGCATTTGCTGTTTGGTGGCGATCCCCTGTATTGACTTTGCAGTGTTGTAATGTTAACGGAAAGCTGGAGTGTTGGTTGGTGCAGAGACAATGAAAGACAAGATTTCTCTGCCACAGACGCTTGGATTTTCCTTTTAAAGATGTTCACACTCTTCTGGTGTAATTACAGCCTGCCAGAGTGAGGAGCATCAAACTGTTTAGCTTGCGAAGCTTAAAATAAAAGGTGTATGTGGAAACAAGAACACGATCCTTTTTCTAGCAGTCCAGCACCAAGTCCCATCCCCTCCCTCTGCTGTGGCTTCTTTCCCTGAAATTTAGAGCATCTCCCTATTTACGCATTATTAGGTGAGTAATTGGGGAGCCCTTTTGTCTTCTGTGTTGCTCTCATTATTTCTGTTTATTAATCTGTTTGTAGCTCATGTTGCATGTCTGAAGTCTCAGGTGTGGGTGCACAGATCTCGTGATTTATGCTCCAGTCTAATTATATAAGGCGCACCCCAATTCCCATACAGTCTTCCCCTTGGGCAGACTTCTTGATTTTTCTTGGGCTTGGGTGGTTTTGTGAGGTTTTTTTAATTGACCGATATCACCGTGCTTTTATCTGTAGTCCCAGAATAAAACCAGAAGAAACGTATGTGGCAGGTCAATACCCTGGAGGGAACAGGCATGACTCCGTGATTTCTTTCCCACCCCCTTCCTTTTTGCCCCCAGATATTTCCTCCCTTTCCTTGCATTGCAGACGGGTTTTGCAGAGCTTCAGTCAGTAATGCCAAAAATGTTAAAGTGTAAGTGGCTACCCCTTCCTCTCCAGACCAATCAGTCATTTTCAGTCACAGGTTTAAATCTGCTGCAGCAAAGCCAAGCGCCTCTGTGCTTGCAGCAGGTCTTACAAAAGCAAAGCTGTTTGACTGACAGGCAGGGAGAGAGGGTTCTGATAACGTATTGAGACAAGTCTGGAAGCGGAGTATCAAGGACGAGGCTGTGACAGAGGTACTGTGCATTATGGATGAGGCACTCAGCTCTGTCGTTGATTGATTGAGGGACGGTTGTGCTCTTTCACAATGCTGGGTAAGATCATATGGACTGTCATTTAATATGAGCTTTCTTGTCAGTGGGAAGATGACTTTTCACATAGTGATCCCATGCAGATTGCAAATGACAGCCATGCTCTTCCCTCTGCTTTTTAAGGTTTTAGTCTCTCATGCAGGTGAGTTAACCTAGAAAGGTTTTATTTCTTGCCAGGTGCCAAACACTGGAATTAATGCTTATTCTCAGAATCTCACTATAAATCTGACTATAAATATTGGAAAAGCACCTGTATCTGATGATGTGAGATACATGTATTTTATCTCTAGCAGCCAAGGTGCCAACCAACCCCTGCATAGGTATGGTATTAAATTAAGTAGGGGAGCCACGGCAAATGTAATTTTTTTCTACTCTTTTCTTTCAGGACAGAGAAAGAAGCTGTAACAAACAGTTCTGGAGACTTTGAAGCACAGCCACAGTACTGAGGTCGCTGACTGACAAGCCTTCTGCTTTCTCCTTCTCACAGGGCTCCTTCTACAGATGTTCTGAACACGTCTGCATCCCGGCAATTTTTTACTGCGCCCAGGTACTGAATGTAAGGAACCAAGTTGCATAAAAAGAAGCATGGGGTGTAGGAGAAGGAGCACTGTGAGGAGTATACCAGAAGTCATGTCTATACAAAATGCAGGCATGACTTCAAGCAAAAATTATTTGAGAGAGCATAGTTGCAAAATGACCGAGTTTACTCTTAGAAAATGACAGAATAAAGCTCTCATTCAACAATATGGCTTATAATCGTGTTAAATGGTATGTGTCAGGCTTGACTTCCCTTAGTATCATCCTTTCAATGTATGACTGGAAGTTTATTTATTGCTTGAACAGAATCTCTTTTCATCCCTACAGGTCTTGAAAACTAGAGTTCAGGAACTTCTGGATCAGTCTTTCATTGAAGTACTGGAACTACTATGAAGCCTTCTTGGTTTGCACTAATCTTGGCAGTGCTCAGTACTGAATTGCTAACAAGTCACTGTTCCACCATCAAGTCCCCGAGGTTCAGAGGACGTGTGCAGCAGGAGCGAAAAAATATCAGACCAAATATCATCCTTGTACTCACAGATGATCAAGATGTGGAGCTAGGTGAGAAATAACTGTTGTTTGCTACTGCATTTTGTGGTGTGTCTTTCAGTAGTTTATGCCAAGCAGAAAGAACTTTAAATTCAGAGAAGGTGCTGGTCCTGGAACAGTATCAGAATGTGGGACAAGTTTGGAAACTGAATTAACAAATATTATTTAATAGCATACATCACATTTTATTATAGACTTTAAGAAATATCTGCTTATCAAAATCTACCATGGGAGGCTTTAATCAGCACAACAGAAGGATTTAATAATGCATGCAAGGACATACAGGTAAAAAACTTGCATCAAAAGCCTTTTCTCATTCTATGACTTTTTGTAGCATTTAAAAATTTGAGCTTTATGAGGCCAACCTTTCCCTCAGTGCTGTATAGGTGTCTCTATCTCCTCATATTTGTCACAGGCATGTATGTCATCCGACATGTTTATGCACACAGACAAACTGGTCTAGTTACAGGACGTGATCTTATTATTTGTATGAATTACTGAAATGTTTAAAATCCATTTGCTTTAAAAAGTATGCTATATGTATAAAAACATGGTAGTTTTGCTTTCACAAGTATACTAAACATCTGAACACATACCAGTCAGAAGGGATTTTCACATATTTTTCTTAGGGTGGAAAAAGTTAAAACACTTGGATGATGTTCCAGGAGGCCTTTGAATGTTTTCCATTAAGTAAGTTAGAAAGATATTAATGGTAGTTATGCATATAACTGATTTTTTGGTTCACTGCCCAAAATGAAAAATCAAGGAGAGAAAGAGGATCATTTTAGGTTACCCCCAAGCAAATATTTTGGGTTGTGAGATCAAAAAGGTGAAAAAATGGCAAACTAAGTTGAAATGAAATCTTGCATTCTTAGCTTTTTTTTTTTTTTTTTTTTTTTTAATGCGAGACATATTTTTAATAGAAGTACAGTGTATTTCTGGACAAAATGTCATATGACATTGAAAAATAAAAATGCTTCATTCTGGAAAACTTCATTTGTTCTAAAATCACAGACTTTCAGACAGAAGATTGTAGGCAAAAAATGGTCTGTATCTAAAAGCAATTCTTTGGTTGCTAGCATTTTTATATTCATCATGATGCAATAATAATTTCATAGTCCTTCAGGGTTCTGAGAAGATAATTAATAAACTATTTTTCATGACTGAGGGCTGGTGCTTTTATGCAGCAGAGCTCCAAACACAGGCCTTTAGATCTGAGCAATTCTTATCTTTTTTATTTTTCACTCTTTCAAACCTCTGCTCTGTTTAGCCATGCTGCATAATGAATAGCTGTTCCCAGCTCTATTTTTGGTCTAAAATACAGCTATTACAATAGGAGTGCATTTCTTCTTGATAGAGTCGTTCTGAAAAATTTCGTTAAAAGGGTCAAGTCAAGTCTTCCTTTTTGTAGTCTGAAAGAGCCTACTCTCTCCAGGGCACTGGGGAAGGTAGGTCAGCAGACACACATCTCTGAACAGTGTTACCAACTTGCTGTCTTCAGTCTTGCGAGAAGGTTTGCGAGTGCTAAAAGAGGAGGAAGGATGTGGCGAGTCACTTTGTTCATACTGTGGAGCTCTTCTCTTTGAAAGCTGCTCTGAATTTCACAGGGCACTCTGGCTCCTATTAGCAGGCAGCTGAGCAATAGCCTGGGTGTGTATGTGTTCCCACTGCCTTGAATGAACACACAGGTTTCCCCTTTTCATAGATCATTTCACAGGAAACAGGATTCAGCCCCAAGATTTACTGTACTGCATTATTCGCACTTCTGCTAATAAATCATTCTGCTTATTTGAAAAATAAAGCCAAACTGTTTTCCATGTGTGAATTTTCATCTTGCTCTTCATTGATTCCTGAGAAAAATCTTAAATTTCTCAAAGGTCAGTGGGAAGTAACACTTTCTGCCACAAACAGAATAAAACTTGAGCATTGGTATCCAAAAATCACAAGACTGAAAGTCGCTCAATATGGATTATTTGCTGTTGTATTTCCAGCATGAACATTTCTAAGAGCTATTCTAAATGAATGCTTTAACATAAAAGCATATCAGGTACATTTTAGACTTCAATCAGGAAGGACTTGTCTCCAGAGCATGTATAAGCATTGAACCAAAATATTCATCTGCCTGAGTGCAAATGATATACAGAGGAGTTATCCAAAGTAAAAGTTGCAAGAGGCAGGGAATTTGCATTTAGTTAGTGCTCAAGCCATAGGAGTATGCACATCTCCCCACTGATCTGCACCATCCCCCTGAGTTTTGCTTTCTGAGTGCAAAGAAATTCAGCAGAGTTGCTGTCTCATTTACCGCCTTAGATAAAACCCACAAACTGCCCCACAACTCCAGTCACTTCCTGTCTATCAAGGAGGAAGGATATTATAGATCAGCTGTGGATTGCTGCTTAAGATATGTGAAGCAGCCTGGCCTACAGCTCTTGAAGAATTTCAGCAAATATTTCAGCTCAAAAGCTGGGAAATTACTTCTTAATTTTTGCTGTTGTGCACTTTCATTCCCCTACCAAGATCCTGAGGGTAGAGAGCTAACTGCCCAACAATGAGGCCAGTGGGCATCTTGCTCAAGGCAAAGCACCAGCTCCCAGAACTCAGAACTTCTCCCCTCCTGGAGCCAACATGCTGTGGCTCTTCAGGGCAGTGGCCCCAGCTCCTACTGGGGTCTGTATTCTCTTCAGTCCAACATGTTCCTCACTTTTTTGGTCTGCTCCCCTGTCCTCCTGATTCTCTATTATTTGCACACAACAATATCTCAAACATGACCCACCAATCACTCTTATAGTCCTCACTATAAAAAATATCTTGCATAATGTGAAAAAGTAGTAAAAATTGATTAATATATTGGTAGTTCCAGTGTTTCTAACCCTTTCTTACAGCCTAATGCACGACCCAGTGAAATCTATATAAACCATCCACTGAACAGAGCACTGGGTGAAGAGATCATAGCATCATCTAGAAACATCATATCAGTCATAATTTCCATCTTCACTAGAACTAAAGCACTAAAAAACATGAGCTGAAAAAAATGGGGATGTGTGCTGAGATCTCAAAAACTCCGTTACCTTCCTGGGGCCTTGTATACGACCCATATAAACACAGGGTGGCTCCTAGCTACCTCATTGTAAAGATGCCCACCTGTGATGAAAATCCATAGCAACTTTGAGACTTGATACAAAACCTTGGTTGCCAAACATATTTTTTGAGGTATAAGAATAGACTGAGAAGTGACACTGAATTCCTTGTTTGACAAAATTTAGAAAATTCCGTGTCCAAGGTGGCCGTTCCCTGTTATCTGGTTCCCCTCAGGTGCTCCCCAATCGCTCTTGCAGAGCACGAGTGTCCTGCTGACAGACAGTGCCTGAGTACATGTGCCCTGAAGACTGTGGGCCAGATGGTAAAGAGCACAAGCTGTGAGGAGAGCTACAGACAGCAAAGGATTATAACTCATATCAGCAAGTTTTATCTCCTACTTGTGTTTTGTTTTCCAAATGAGGAAGTCTCACCTGCTTTGAAGTGCCTGTTCCAGAATTTCCAGAGGGGCTTAATCTATTATCAGTGTCAGTAAGTGCATACCTGGAGGGAAAACTTAGTCATAAACAGCAGGTTTGCAAGAGCAGAGGGCTGACCAGCTGGAGGAATGAGGAAGCACTCTAACAGCTACTCATTTATAATATATGGAGGCAGGAAAGTGCAGATCAGCTCTGCTGCAGTTACTGTGCGTTAGGGTACCTGAATAGCCCACTTTCTGTCTGAACACCTCGAAGCACTTTACAGTTGAGTTCTCAGGAATAAACTGTGACTTTTCAAAAGTGGCAGAGCTCTGGTGAAAACAAAACAAAACCAAAACTAAAATGTCAGCCTGGGGTGCGAGATAAAGGCTTGTAGAACAAGGATGATCTCTTATATGTCTTTTACTTAACAATTCAGTGAAATGCTCCTACTCATACAAATGGAGACCTTTTGTGTTCAGACCTCTCAGTTACTCCTCTACTTTTCTATATCCCTAAGCACACGGGGTTCAGGAAAGCACAAATGCAGATGTTCTGCATTTAGAAGATAAGGGCTGTGAAAGACAAAGAATCTAAAATGATGGTGACTTTCATACACAGTATTAAAAGTATCCTTAAGGACACAGACCCTGGCATTTTAAATGAAATGCTGAAGACCCCACTGCTTCTTCCTTTTTATTAACAATTTTTTTTTTACGCAAAAGACTTCATATTCAGCACTGACTCCTTAGCCCAAAATCAAAACAGAGCATGCTTAACTTTAACAAGTAAGATCACTTGTAAGATTTTACTGCTAACACCTAAAGTTGAGCCTTCTTGGGAGTTTTATGGTTTTACAGGCAGCTATGCAATTGCTTTATAACTTTTTAAAATTTGATTTTCAAGTAACATAACAAAATCATAGAGAAAAATTCTCATTCTATTAATGGAATGAACGGATTTAAATGTAAAGTAAGGACAGTCAACTGGGAAAAAAAACAAAGGGAAAAAAAAAAGAAAACCAAATTCCAGAAACTTCTTTTTACCACCAAAATTGTAGAAGTACTACAATTCACAAACTTGTTTCCTGGACACATACTGGCATATCTACAGTTCACCCTCACCCTTCCATCTCTGCTCTTTTGGATAGCATAAAGAACAAACTTTGACAGCTGTCAGCACATACTGACAGACCCTGTCCAGGTCCGCTCAGCCTTTCTGCAATCAGAAATGTGAAAGCCCTGCCTCTCTCACCTTGCAGTTCATGAAGATGTTTTGAAGGACATGAAAAATGTCATTGTTCTTTAAACAGTATCAATGCAATTTCTTGAGAAAACTGCTGCATTTTGCCTATATTTTTGCATACTTTTTTATCCCCAAAACCTGATTTTGAGCACAGCGCTTTTGTATCAGAACCAGATATGCTTATCCTGTGTCCACAGAAACTTTCCTTTAGAAAAATTGCTACTAAATTCTCTCCTTCCTCCCTCCTTCTCTAACTCCCTCCTTTTCTCCCTTCCTCTCTCTCTTTTTCTCTCTCTTCAGTTTTCTGATAAAAGGGAAAGAGAATTAACATATTAATTGGTAATCTCAGCATTTTACATATTTTACAGGCATATTGACTAATTATTCAGTCTGTGTAACATACTGCATTTCTACAGCTGCATTTGAAGAACTTTTGACCTATAAATTTGGTAGAGCTTTGACACTAATTCTAGATTGGTCCATATTTTAACTTTGTTTTGAAGTCTGAGAAAAAAAAGAATTCAGTCTTTTTGGAATCCTGAAAAATATTTTTCTTGGTATAATGAAAATCTGATATTTTCTCCTAAAATTACCAAAGCTACAGAGTGAAGCACACTGATGTTCAGGGGCAAGCTAATCACTGATACTTTACTTTTAATAGCATAATAACAGCCAATATATTCAAACAGTCTTTAACAGCACAGTGGTGATCAGTACATCTTATTGCAGGGTCCTTGCAAGTGATGAATAAAACCAGGAGGATTATGGAGAATGGAGGGGCCTCTTTTATCAATGCCTTTGTAACAACCCCGATGTGCTGCCCATCGCGTTCCTCGATGCTGACTGGGAAGTATGTGCACAACCACAACATCTACACCAACAACGAAAACTGCTCTTCTCCCTCATGGCAGGCTACTCACGAGCCTCGTACCTTCGCTGTGTATCTCAATAACACTGGGTACAGAACAGGTAAGAGACAAAGCAACAGCAGTTCTTCGTATAAAGGGAAGATGATATATTCAGCAACTGGTCTTAAATCGCTACCTAAAATGAAACTGTTCTTGGCTATGAGAGGGTTCATTTTCTTCCTAGTAGCTGCTGTAGTGTTGTGTTTTGGATTTAACATGAGAATTATCTTGATAATATACCAAAACTTTTAGTTGCTAAGTAGTACTCATACTAAGTCAAGACTTTTCAGTTTCTCATGCCCTGACAGCAAGAAGGCTGGAGGGGCACGAGAATTTGGAAGTGGACACAGCTGGGACAGCTGATCCAAACCAGCCAATGGAATTTTCCTTACCATCGGCATCATGCTCAGTACATAAACTGGGGGAAAGCTGGCCAGGGGGTGCTGCTTGGAAACTGGTTGGATATTGGTAAATGAGTGGTGAATTCTATTGTGCATGACTTGGGGGTTTGGGAGATTTTTGTGGGGTTTATTTCTCTCTCTCTTTTTGTTGTTTCCCTTTTTATTACTATTATTATTATTATTATTATTACTACTACTACTATTATTATACTCTTTCATTTAAATTGTTAAACTGTTCTTATCTCAATCCGTGGGTTTTACCTTCCTTCCTGTTCTGCTCCCCATCCCACTGTGGCAGAGGGTGGGGACTGAGAGAGCAACTGAGTGGTACTTAGCTGCTGACTGGGATTAAACCACAACAGGAGCAATAGTTGTCCCAAACTGGCTGAGCAGGGCAGAGGCTGAATGTTATGGAGAGGGAAGGTAGTCCTGCCTGCTGGTCCACATCAGCAGTAATGGCCAGGTAAAGAAATTCACTGGTACTGAAGCGGCATAATTTCACATTTAGATGTCCCAGGTGGGAAATAAACTGTTGGGCAGTTACACCTACTGTGAAAGAGGTGCATTTTAGTGGCATTGTGGGTCTAAACTGGCAGTTCCAGACGTGATTATGGTCAGTATTACGGCCTGCTTGTGGACAGCTGCGAGGAGTTATGGAAGAAGATGTCAGGGCCAGACTGAGAACTGGTGCCAAGGACCTCACAGGAGTGGAGGGACTGTCATGGGAGCAAAACAAGGTGAATGGTATAATTTAAACTTTGCCATGGGGCGATATTTCATTTGCATTTTCTGAAAAGTAATAGAAACATGCCTTTAAGAAGGATTGTTCTACTGTGCACCAATAAGATTTGATAGTTTTCTTGTAAATTCCTGGTGGTTTTCCGTAGTCAGGAGATCCCTTTCCTGTCTACAAAGAACTCTTCTCATTCCTCTCGTCTGTGCTTCGGCTTGATGTAAAACTCGATTCATTTCTGCATCACCTATCCCCTAAGATTGAATCTGTAGACACGTTAGGCTCCAGCCTGACTTCCCCTTCACAGCGTACAGGAGTTGTGCGAGGTCATCAGAGCGCAATTTGTCCAGAAGTGTCGTTCAGCTACAAAGAGTCCCCTTTACAGCCCAACGAGGCACAGATCTCCTGCCAGCTGCCTTCCTTACAATGTAACTGGCAGCAAAGAAACTTGTTTCTATTGGCGGCTTAGGCACAAGAAGGGATTGCTTTCAAAACACAGAGCTGGCAAATGTCTCCGCGCTGTCTGCTACGCCTAAATCCTTTAAAGCTGCAACATCCAATGCCTCAAGTTTATCTGTCTCTTTGCTATCTTTTCTTCACCACGCAGACAGTTTGCTCTTTTTTCTTCTGTCTCTCTGCATCTGTAGTTCTGGAGAGCTTCTGCTTACTGTGTGAAAAACAAGACCAGGCAAATCTTTAACTTTTTGGGCCTGGTGTTGGCTCTGACACATGAGCTGAATAGTACTTCAGTCTCTATAAAGCTGGTCTCAGTGAAGTTGCCATCTCAGTATAGCACTCCTAAGCCTGAGTAGGGGTCAGCATCAAGGCTTTGGAGGAGAAAAGGAAGGGAGAATTGACCATCATTGATAGAAAAGGTGCTCAATTTGACCTAAAATATAAGCTTTATCTCATGATTTACATCTCAGAAATCCTTTCTGCTTGATGTATGGCTGGTTCATGTGGGACATGGCTTCAGTGTTCTTTAAAAATTAATATCTTACTGGTTTGTCATCTGTGCTTTGCACAACTGAATGCTTCACACATAAACTGGACAGCTCTGTCCCTAGACCTCTTTGCCCTTCTGGGGGTAAACACTGCTTTGAGCATATCTTCTGCACTGCGCTGTATTATGAAGGCATGTGGAGATGTCTACTAAATGCAGACTTGACCCTATTACATGGAATGGAAAAAGGGGTCAGAAGGAAAGAACAGGAAAAAAGTGCTTTTTTCAAAGGCAGGCAGAGAGAACATCAGTCCTAAAACTGTCAGGAGAGGTGAGTTTTAACAAAGGGCAGAAAAGAGTAAAAGAAAATGGAAACAAATGAAAATACCTGCATGAATCTCCGATTCTGACTGAGGTACATTGTTCAGCCCTACAATACTATGGCTGCAAAGATTGATCTTTTTACTCCTTGTAAGGTGAGCCTACCTTCTAATTAAGCCACAATAATTTTTTGAGGTGGTAGGTTAATTAGCAGCAGATCTTAATGTTTTTCAAGGATAGTGTTGCCTTATTAAAAAGTCACCAAAAGTCTGCTAGCCAAGTAATAATCTACACTTCACAGCTAGAAAGTTTAGTAAAATTATTATGACTCAAAAATACCTGGGAGTCAAAAATAATTGGGAGTGAAAATGAGAGAACTGGGGAGAGAGAGGTTGCAGATGTTATAGATACTTACCCTGTGCATTTCTACATGTTTTGACAGTAGATCAGTAACCCCTCAATGGGAAACTGAGACACAGAAAGAGAAGTGAATGACTCATGCCAGTCACAGTTTGGTGACAGTCCTGATGAGACACTTGAACAGAGAGCTCCAGTCTGGATAAGACAATGTACAATACCTCCAGCCTGGTACTCTGAAATGATGAGAATTTAACTCTCACCTTTTGCATAGGATCAAATTATTATATAAGTCAGTGGAAATAAAGGGGCGGGAGAGTGTTTGTATAATGTCCTCACTTCTGCTCACCCCAGATAGTTTACAAGATCTATAAAGCATCCATTGTCTAAACCTGCAGCAGCCTTAACTAAACCCTCTGTATTGCAATTGATCACATGTGGGCAGACTGTTATGAGGGGAGTTCTGCTGAAGCCACGAGGACTCCACACAAGCACAGCAGGCCCTTTAAAGAGAGGTCTGAAACATGCTCTAATAAACTGCGGTTATAATTAGAGCCCACTGGGGAAACCTGGCAAAGGACAGAATGGTTTTTTCTTTCCTTTTTCTGTTTTATTCTTCTACTCTGATGTGACCTAAGGGCAACATTGCAATTCATGGAAACATCTCTTTTTGAAGATTGTATGTCAGTGCTAAATCATAGACAGACACTGTGCTGGACACTAACAGGGCAGGCAACATTCAGAAAAAATACTGGACAGTAGCAGGGCAGACAATATTCAGAAATAACACTACCAAACCAAAATCACTTTTGCTTCTAATTATAATTTTTAAAAATCTCAAAACTATTAAGGATGTTTCAATGTTTACAGTTTCCCTTATTCACAGGCTGTATGTTATCCCTTATTCACAGGCAGCAATGAACCAACTGCACAGCTTCTTGGTTGTCCACAAAACTGATAATATTAAATTCAAATTTGTAGGATGTAACAGGGAAGACACACAGTAAACAGACAGAAAGAGAAAACAAAGCAGCTCTGGAGAGTTTCAGAGATGACATTTGTTTTAATTACATAAGATCCAGGAACTTGGACTAGAGAGGACAAAGGGTCCCTCACTTTCAAATTTTGTGGAAATTGTAAGAAAAGCTTGAGAAGTTTTCTTTCATTTCATAGTTTTTAATGTCAGTAGATATCCCTTCAGCTATTCAGTTTTAGAAGTTTAATTCATAAATTTATTAACTGCAAGAGTTAGAGATTTTGCTTTGTGCTTTCCAAAGTATTGGCTGGTCGTTTGCTGTTCGTGCAGTCTCATAATTTCTTTACCTTCTACTGCTCTGTCCCAGTCCATGTAGTCTTGCCTCTCAGATGTGCCCTTTACTGTTGCTGGTTCCCTTTGCCATTCACCTACAAAACACAAAGAAAAACCCCAGAAGTGCAAAACTGGCTTCCTTCAGCAGGAAAGGAGGATTGTTCTACATCTTAATAACTGAGCAGCAGCCAAGCATAATCTTGCTGTTTTAGAACACAAACCCATCACATGAGAACAGCCAATGTCCAGAAGATATAAATATAATAAACATTTTATTTTAAAATGGTGGGTCATACTTTGCATACTGCAAGATTTTACATTTTTACCAACTGAAGTTTCATCCCTTTGCAAATATGAAAAGAAGTATAAATTTATAATTCTTACCCTGACTTAACACACCCACGCATTCTAAACCCTCTCTGCTTAATGTTACTTTGTAGAATTACTGCCCTCTAATCCTTACTCCTCTTAGCCCTTCACAGCCAGTGTAACTGTGCAGGAGAGAGTGGGGCTCTGCCTTGGCTCAGCAGCTGCTGACAGACTCACAGCACCATTGCAAACACAGGACCAGGCTCTCCCTTCACGGAATCCCACCTGAAAGAATAGAGATCACCAAATTAGGCAATTATTTGCTTGCCCTTTTTAGAGTTGTCTTTGGGAAGATGTATTTCCCAGTATTTTATTTCTTGCTCAGATGTATCAACTGTTTAGAATAACATTCAAGATTCATGCATGCAAGTGTTCTGATGTCATTCTCTGTCTGTGGGACAAAAATGGTAACGTAGCAAAGTTAAGCAGCTCAACTGTTAATTTCTGAACCGCTCCATTTGTAAAACTCAAAACTCAAGAAGTGACACCAAGATGCCCCTATGTGGCATGTTTTGACATTAGTCACAGACTTCTGTGCCGTGATGAACAGAAATGGTCACTTGGTTGACAACCAGCTAATGTGTTCAACAGCACACGTCAGTGTGTCCATCGACATCTGTCATTTACAGGTACATTTCTGAGTGTAATGAACAAAGAACTCATGAAGCATGGAGATGACAGGAAGCTGAAAGCTAAGGAGTATTTTAACTGTGCACCATTCCCTTTTGACACACAGGGACAAGTTAATCTTTCATAAAGCAAGCAAAAGCTAGGCCTCCTGAAGGTGTGGGCAGACAATAAGTTTCCTCTGGAGGCAAAGCCAGTGTGTTTCCTGTTCACAGCCTTGCAGTACAAATCACTGCCAGCACATGCTATTTTTAATCTGCATCGTTTCAGTGACCTAATTTGTATCCTGCCTCATGCACCCTTTCAAAGCAGAGAGGGTGGCACAATATGATACAGGGCTGGGAATGAGTGAGCAGAGAATGAGTCCTGGGTTTCAGATTATTTCTAAAGTGAAAATAAAGAGAGAGAGAGAACTCTGAGTTTTCAGGTTCTTTCTTAATTGGTGTGAAAGATTCTGGGAAGCATCAAACATAATTTAATCTGTAAATATTTTAAATAATTTAAAAATATGTCTCACTTTTCACAATAGTTTGCACTTTCTGTCAATGAAAAAATGTATAAGTAAATGTAAAATATGCTGAATGTATGCACATAGTCCACAAAAAATGAAATGTAGAAGAGGAAAAAGGCCAAAAGGATAACATGCAGGATTTTCTAGTTCTGTGGTATCATGTGAAGTGAAACCTTTTTTGGTTTCTGTCCAGGACCTCATCAAAAACCACAGCATATCTGCCTACTTATGCTTAAAGCAGAATTCTATGCTATTAAATATCACACAGAGAACCATACACTAAAAGACTTTTAGCAAGTTTATGTATTCAAGTGCTTCATTTAGGAAAATCTGGGTAGAACATTGTCTATGCAGCCATTTCATCTCTTGTTCACATGGCCAAATTACAGTCTTTAACTACATAATAACATACCACTCTACAGAGGGTAAAATTTCCTCGGTTTAGAAAGATAGACTAGTTCTATCAAAAGACACAGTGCTGGCATCCACATCAGCAGGGATGGGGGTCTCACATCCCATCTGCAACGCTCCACTGCTCACTTGCTGAGAACATAAGCAAAGTCAGTTTTTATCACATACATGGGGCTGGGCATGCAGCTATAGGTTTTCAGATGTCTGATGAAAAACAGGTACCAGCGAGACTCAGGAGTCCTTTCAGACTTTGCTGAATCCTTCACTCTGACCAGAAGCACTTCTGACTCAGTTCATCCTACCCCATCAGGCAGGGCAATGTCCACTCCTCAGTTTTCTCATGCCGGTTTTCTTGCCCTGCAAGAAATCACCTTGGCCTCTGCTCTGAGCCTTGTCCCTCTGCTTGTCTGTCCTCAAGTCATTCCCTCCTTCCCTTCCTCCTTCTCTCTCTCTCTATCCCTCCCTCCTGTCTCAGGTCCAGTCAGTTCTTAACAGACTTGTCCTGCTACCACTACTCACCATTGGCAATCTCCTTTTCCAGCCTGATCAGCAAATCTTCTTCTCCCACCCCCCTTGTCAATCAGCTTTTTTCTCCTTTCCACACTCATTGTCTCATTTCTTGGTTGACATTGCCAGTCCTGGGCCCCCAAGCCCCCACTCCTTCTTCCCCCCGCCCCAGCTCCTTTGCTGGATTTCCTGCTGTTCACCAGACTGCTTGTCCTTATCGGGTCACCTCCTGCCCTCTGCATTTCAATCAACTTTCTCCCACCTACTGACACCACTCTCAGGTGGACAGGGAATAAATGTCCTGAGGTTTCCAAACCTCCAGCACATGCAAATTGCAGGGTTTTTTCAAAGGATTCTAATAGATGCCTCCTTGACAGGGAGTCCATCATGTCTTTGACTGAGTTCCTGCTCTCAGTGCAGAGCATGTAAGTGCTATCAAATGAAATCTCACATAATTTTTTTCAGATGTTAAGCGTAATTCGTTTTCCATTACTGTGGTTCTCAAAGATGGCTACTGTTTGGGCTAAAAAGTTTCAGAAAATTCAGCCTGAGGCAGACATCCAGTGTGGAAAATTTAAGTCCAAGTGTAAGAGAGTTATAAGCAGTTGAAAACAGGGTCTTATAATGAGAAGTGTCAGAAAACATCAATATTGGAAAGTGCTACTAGCTTGGCCCATAATACAGGCTTTGTTAAAGGCATCACCCAGGCTAACAATTGCTGTATCAAGTTATAGGCTAATGCCTTTTGCAACTGCTGAGTTATAAAATCTCTAATGATCTTTTTGGTTGCAATGGTAAACCTGGCAGCAACTGGGAAAGACCCGCAAAGCTGGAGAAAAAGTAGAAAACCTGTGTTTAAGTTACAAGACTGGGAACTGTGAAATCTGAATTATTTTCTTGGCAATGACACGGGCTTCCTGTGTGACTTGGGGCTAACTGAAGGTTAACCTCTTGGTGCCTCAGTTTCCTCACCATATTTTCTGGGACAATGCTTATTTCATTTCCTGGGCAGTGCTGGCATACTGAGCTGGCTTTCTGCACTTCAGTGACGTGATACACTAATCCTCTGCAATTTTTCAACAGAAGGGGAAAATCAAACTTCTCGGGTTTAAATCTATGGCTTGCATAATGGGAAGAAAGCAAAGAGGAATTTACTGGAATAACTCAGAAGCTGAAGTTATGTTGGGTTCTGTCCACAGAAGCATAGAATCACTGTGTTTCAGTTCTGAAATGCCATATAAACAGTGCTTTGCAACTCCTGTAAATGGTTTCCTGACTTTGTTAAAGGAAGTGGGCTGTCTACTTAAAGCTCTTGTCTGGGTCACGGTGACTAAACCTTTCTGCAGCATGCCTTTTTAAAGGTTTGCGTTTGCTTTAACTCGGAAACGTTCCCATGATCCTCAACAAATAACAAGGGTGCACAATATAATGTATGTCCTTTGATCTGTGGAAGTGCAGAGATGGTAGATGTAGCCCAGTCCACCTGTACACTAATCCACTAATGCTGACAGGAGTTAGAGGACTAACTCTCTTGTGTAATACTCTAAACATTAGTATAATTGCTTGTAAAAAATGCTGGGAAAAAAGTCCTGGGAATTATGAGAATTTGAATCACATTCAGCTATAAGTATCCTGGTTTCAAAATCCAGAGATCCCCTGGATCAAATTATCTTTGTCTTGCACCCATTGCAACCCCCTGGATCTCTCAGTCCAGTTCAGAATAATTTGCTAATTGCAAAAGGGAAAACAAAACCCTGCATTAAGGCATCTGTTCATGTCAGGTACCAGACATGTATATTCTGCAACCCCTCCAGAGACACATAGATGTCTGAATAATTGTTCACCATACCATGTGTTGTTGTTTGCATTAACTTAATTGAACATACTAATACAAAATATAATTATTCTGATATACTAAGCTACACAACATGTGATTTAAAAATAACAATGTGTCCTGGGAACAGTTAGCAAAACTGCCAGAATGCAGATAAAAATTGTCTTATTAAAATGCAAAAGTAAGCATTTATCTTTCTTGTTATCCCTACGGGGGCCATTACAAGTAATAATGAAAAGATGTCCCTTGAAATGGCATTACTTTTTAATGAGGCTTTTACCCATTGAGTCATAATCTCCATTTTACTAATTACAAGCAGAAATGGCTTCTAAACCCTCTGACTGCTGAGTACAAGCAGCTTCTAAAGCTGAGGCTTCCCAGTCAGTTCTCAGACTTGGGCAATTCAGCAAGCCTTGGGCTACAGCTGAGTTAAAGATGGGGGTTGACTCTACAAGCCAAGCATGGGAAGATCCAGCAAAGACATCTGCACAACACAGTGTCAACTCCTGGGCAGTTC
Source organism: Dasyornis broadbenti (assembly GCA_013397935.1). Classification (NCBI taxonomy): domain Eukaryota; kingdom Metazoa; phylum Chordata; class Aves; order Passeriformes; family Dasyornithidae; genus Dasyornis; species Dasyornis broadbenti. The sequence goes on from VZRN01002962.1 coordinate 464,570, forward strand.
TGTGACATATTCCATAGTGCTTTAGTTGTTAACAATCCTCTGGTTAAACAAAAAACTGCTAGGACACCCTTGCTGATTGTTACTTGGCCCCATGGACACTCCTGTGCTTTCCTTTTACTCTGGCACTTGTCTTCATTAGAGCCTGAAGAGCCAGACACCAACTGCTGGTGTTGGGCCCCAGCTCTGGCTCATTTGCCCTGTCCTATACTCAGTAGTACTCAAAAAACCACACAGTGCAAGGACTGAACTCTTTTATTTCAGTAAAAGCCTGGCTTTTCCCTTCATCTGTCTAATTACTCATATCCTCCTGAGGTTTTGATCAACAAACCATTTTTGGTTAAAGCATTTTGGCAACTATGATCCATTATCACAGCCACTGCTTCTTCTACTAGTATTCAGGGCCTTGCTACACATTTGACATGGGAGCTGCTTTATACAGCAACAGGGGGAAACATCTATTTCTGCAAACTGTCACTCAGGGAGCTGCTTAAAACTTGACAGCACTGAGATTATTTTTGTGATAAAATACTAAATCATTGCCAACACAAAGGTGAATGGTTCAGGTTGTCAATCCGAATTCTCATAACATTCACTAAAATAGGGAGTTTCAGGGGGCCAAAAGGGGTCTAACAAAACATTATTAAAGTTAGAAAATTAAGTAATCTAAAGCAAGGAAATTCCAAAATGAATTGGCCCCACCAACTCCAATCCATCCTTTCTTTTCTAAATTCAGTTTATCTGTTCTCATCCTTGTGCCCCAAACCATTTCATCTCTGCATTTTATGCTGGTGGCTTTCTCTCAGGTAATGAATATCAAAAGAGAGAGGAGAGAAAGAGAGAAAGAAGCTGATGGCTTTTTGTTTTAATGTCAAAAGTTAAATTCTGTGAACATGCTCAAGTCCATAAAGGAACGTTCCATAGTGACGTTAAAGTAAGAAGCTGGAGTAATCATCTGTAAGCTACAGTTTTTCTGAGCTTGGTCATTTTGAGACAGGTTTTCGTAGCCAACTCTGTTATTTACAAAGGCCCTACATCAAAACCTACAAACACTAGAACTTCGCAGGGAAAAGCTTGACAATTATTCTTAAATATGTGAACCCATTTCTTTTTCCCTACTCTTTTTCCTGGAAATTACTGAACTGTTTGGCTAAAAGGTTCCACTGAGCAGAATACAGCCTGAGTCAGATAGCATGGAAACTAGCACCACTAATGACTGCAGTTTGGCAAGACTGTAAATAGCAGAGTCCGGGTCTCTGAGTGAGTCAATCTTAATAATAGATGGGGCAATCAAACCATCCTATATGATAAATTGTCATAACTTTGATCTCACAGCTTGAAAGCTTCTGATGTTTGTGAGAGTCAGGTTGGCAGTAGAGCCCTTTACTGATGACCACGGCATGCAGAGGTTCCCCAAAATCATGCAGCAGCTGCTGCTAGACCTGGGATGGCACTCGGAAGGGCTGACCTCAGATTTCCCCTCTAACCGCAGACTGTCCTTGATTTTGCTTGGCTCAACAATGCTTCCTCTCTCTCAGTGACATCACTTTCCCATACTTTTCTTCACTGTTGTCTCCCTCTGACTTCTCTTCCCCTCCTCCTCTTTCCTTGGCTTCCCTTCTCACAGTATTCCAGCCTTTACCCATATACTTTCCTGTGACATCTGACTGAGAGTTTAAACGAGTTTGGCTGCCTTAGATGAGAGGTATGGTTTCCATTCTAGGAGACAACAGTGCTGGGCATGTATTCCCTGCCCTCTGTCATCCTTTTCACCTAACAGTTCTTGATTTCTGGTTGGCCTTAGGTTAAAAAAGGAGACAGGTTGGATTGCTCTCTTGGTGGCTGTGGGAGGAAGAGCTGGAAGCCTGGCCTAGTGTCTGTAGGACTTGTTTAAATGTCACATTCCACATGGTATAGGAAAGTAACATTATATATTACTGTAATCTTTGGTTAGTGACATTTGGCAGTTCCCTGATTGAATTGCATCATATTTATGTTGCCTCAGACAGGTCTTAATTATGAAGATTTCAATTTTTCCACCAGTTTTCCCAAGAAGTTCACCATGCCCACATCAATAAGATCTGAATTATTTGAACCCTTCCACAAATGTGCTTTTTGGTTAGATTGAATGTGTTTAGGTTGGATGTGAGGTTTTCCAACGTGATTTCATTTCCTACTAGGAGACAAGTACAGGGATTCAAGGTATGTCTCATGGCCAAGCTGAGGGACAGCATCTCTGGGCAGCAGCTCTTTGCAGGCAGGCCTGGCAGCTGAGTTGGGGCTGGCAGCAAGGGCAGGGGCTGGACTCAGGGAGGGGTGCAGGGAGCGGAGCAGCTATCACCCAGAGGAGCTCTGTTCCTGGACAGGGGGAGAGGGCTCTGTCATTCCCTTCTCCTCAGTGGTATCTGATTTTGTGAGCACCAGGAGTACCTTTGTGCAGGCTGCTGGGGACACAGGCGGCACAGCTGCTGGCACAGGTGACCCTCCAGGGTCTTGTAAACCTCAGGAAAATTAAAGAGGAAACCAGTGAAGCTACTGAGACACCCCAGTAACTTGCTGGGACTGAACTGAAGATAGCAAAACCTGAAAAACCCATACTGCAGACCTGACCAGGTGTTTTGTCACTGCACTTCCCAGACAGCAGAAAAGCAGGCTAGAGGCATGCAAACTGACTATTCTACCAGGTCACAGATCATGCACAAGCAGCTAAAGACCTCCCATTCCCCTCTCTCCCTAGAAGCAACGTGGTTGCATTTGCCAGGGTGTTATGCCAACATTAATGCTCCCTCCCAAGGCCAATTGGCCAGATTTTGGCATCTGTGTAACCTTGCCATAGGCAATCCACAGCTCCCGGGAGCCCGTTGCATTGTGAGACTGCTTTTCTTCCTACTTCCTTCCAGAGGAATTGGCAGGAGCAGCTACCAACGCTCTTAGGCCCTACGGCAAAGGCTGAAGTTTTCAGTCTGAGTGGGTTCTGACTTGCCACCTTGAGCTAATGGAAAAACATACACAGAGTTTGGCAGGCCGGGTAGAGGAGCTTGACCTCCAAGCCTTTGTCTCTTTGTTAGTTTTGCCTCAGAGAAGACATGGCAGAAAAGCAGGGTGGGGATTCCTTCTTGCTCTAACCAAATGTGTCCTAATGGGATGGAGATCTGTACTTTCCAGACCTTTTATCAAACCAGCAAATGTAGCCAGGATGGCAAGCCTGAACTTTCAAAAGCCAGAAGCCAAGCTCAAAAACATCACAGGACTTGCTTAAAACCACAAGGTGTTTCTCAGATGTTTCCTCTGGGTACTGAGTTTTTATTTCATATTCTAGTGGAAACCAAGAGAAAAATACTCTTTCTAAAAAAAAAAACTCCTGGAAATATTTCACATGAGCACTAGATTCCAAAAGATCAAGAATAAAACATAGAGTCACGAAGGCTTTCAGCTCTCATAAAACTCTGGAAATAACTTATTTTAATTTCAAAACCCTCTAAGCTATAAAAGGAAGATTTTTGCTAAAGCAGCTCTGACTCATTCTAACACATTTTCTCTTCATTCATACATTCTTTTGACTCAGACTAAAAGACTTGGATTGCAAAGCCTCATGTGTGTGTGTGTTCTTTTTTTTTTACTTCACAGCTTTTTTTGGGAAATACCTCAATGAATACAATGGCAGCTACATCCCTCCTGGGTGGAGAGAGTGGGTTGGATTAGTGAAGAACTCTCGCTTCTATAATTACACCATTTCTCGCAATGGTAACAAAGAGAAGCACGGATTTGATTATGCAAAGGTATTTTCCAGATACATAAATGCCACATGATTAATTCATATAAAAATAACTTTCAGATAATTAATTAACCAGATAATTAATTAATTAACCAACTACAACCACGAAATTGAGATGTCACTTTCTCTCCAGGGTATTGCAGATCAATTTCCACGTGAGAATATTAATCACTCAACAGAAGAAAGTTCCCAGCGCTCTTCAGTGGAGCCTGGTGATTCCTCCCTCGCTCCTCCCCTCCCTCCTTCTCCCTGATAGAAAGTGATGTTTTGGTGGCAGAAGCAAGCAGTAAATAAAAGCCTTTCCCCAAAAGAATTGTGCCCCTTGCGCTATTGAGCTTTAAAGTTTGCTGCATGTTATCAATTATTACCCACAGAAGAACCTTGGTTAATGTTGTTTTCCATTGTGGAGTGCTCACCAAAAGAAAGGCTGTACGCCTGTGGTGTCAGACTCCGGATATGACTATAAGGATAGATAAGGGCAAGAACACGGCCATTGGAAAAGTTCAGAGCTTGTTTGTGTTCTTAACAAAGTGTGGAAAGTATGCCAAGGTGACCTGCCCACTGCCATGAAGTTTCTCAGAAAGGCTTAGTAGCACAGATCGCAGACTGTCCAGCTTGCAGAAAGCAATCTGGAATTTCCTCAGATTGTAGCTCAAGGAAGATGATACAGATGTTGCAGCTGTGGTTTCTGACCCATGTAATGAGTTTTTATTGCAAGCTAGTGATGTCTGTTTCTGATTTTCCCATCCATAGAAATTACATTATACTGATTATATATTTATATAGAGTAAAAAAAGGAAAGAAAGGATATGGGTTAGTTATACATTCCTTACACACCCTGTGCATGTAGCTAGAATAAACAGGGTAACAGGAGGGGAGTAGATGCTTTGGGACAGCAGTCATACAGGCATTCCACTCAAACAGGCCGCAAACCCAGAAGTTATTACAACCCTGGTGCCTCGCACTCATTATCCATCTTGGAAACTAAAGGATCACTCACTGTCTCGTCCATATCGTTGCAGGGCTTGTAGCAGCCAGGGCTACCGTGTGTGCTCCAAGTGTGCCACAGGAGAGGGGAAGGGGCAGGGGGACAGGGAGGGTGAGCGAGGAGGTCACAACTGGTTGGCTTGTCCCAGCACTGACATGCGACACAGACCTTGTCCCTCAGGCTCTGCTTTTGCAGCTGTTCAGGGCCTCGAATCCACAACATGAGATTAGTCATGCCTGGAAGTGCTTGAAATTACAAACATTGTCTCAGCACTTTCTCAATGAAGCTCAAGCTAGACCTCCAGGCCAACAGTGAATACTCCAAGGTGGCAGGTGGTTTAATTTAAGTTTTCATCTTTTTTTCTTAGTTCCATTTCCTCCCTTTTCCTTGTAGGCTTCCATTTGCCACCTTAGCTGTGGGTTAAGCCAGTTTATTAGCGAGTCACAGCCTTAATCTCAGCAGCTGCACCGCTTAAAGTTGCACAATTAAATGAACAGAGCCCGCAGGAATTCAACTGCTCCCTGCATTCTCATTTGCAATTTCTTTGATTAAGATTTTTTGCAATCTGTTGCCTGTTGTAGCTTTCTTCCACTTTGTACATATGCAAAAGTATAGTCTGAACAAAGAGTGTGCAACAAAGGTTTATGCAAACATAAAACCTGCTTAAGATAAAATGTTATTTGGGAGCCATTCCCTTGGTAAGTGTTTTATCAATGAAATTTAAGAAACATATCTTTGTCAGTATAGTCTGTCATTTTAAATGTTACTTATCATTATAGTACAAAATCTGGTAATCAAATTTAGTTAATACTTTCTGTTGTATCTGATTTGCAAAATACTGTCTCATTTTATGTAGCATTGCCTGCTTAAAAAAGTAATTACTGCTCAGTCTCCCCTATGCTCCCTCGAATCATACATCTCTTTGATGGTATGTTTTCACTTCCTGATCCGAACTTTAATGAGGACTTGAAAATAACATAATAACATGATAGTATGAGATCTAATTAATCATGCACTTTGTAACTTTTGCTTTGTGTTAATCGTATGTTCCAGGACTACTTCACAGACCTAATCACTAATGAGAGCATTAATTACTTCAGAATGTCTAAGAGGATATATCCCCATAGGCCCATAATGATGGTCATCAGCCACGCTGCACCCCATGGCCCCGAGGATTCTGCACCGCAGTTCTCAGAGCTCTACCCCAACGCTTCACAGCACATGTAAGTCAAAATCACACTCCGCCAGACCCGCTCCTTGTGTCTGCGTCTGTGAGGGATTTGTTTATGGAGACATCGCAGGAACAGGGAATTCAAATATAAGACACTCATGTAAGCAGAGAATGTTTGCTTGTTTCTTTTGCTATGCTTGCTCCTTTTGCGGGGAAGAGTGACAGCTCTGACCATTATTAAAGCAGGGAGAAGCTCTTTTCCTCCTGGGAAGTTGTGGGAGATTAAAAGGTCAGTATTTGGCTTTGTAAGGGCAGCTTCTTACAATACCCTGAAAATATGTAGACACAGGTCAGGATCTGTTGGAAAGATATTACTTCCTTCGTTTCCCTCTAAGATATGTGCTTCCTGGGCTCTAACTAACTGAATGCATTGAGAGTAAAAACACCCTTTTGAAGCTTTTGAGTGCACCAGATTTGTTTATAGACTAGATACTGACACATTCCCAAAATAGCCTATCAGACTGCATTTTTAAATCACACACTTAATCTTTTCTGGTGATTAAACTATAACAAAAAAATTCCAACTCTTCATTTTGTTCCTAGAACCTTAAGCAACTTCAGGTAAAAATCTGAGGATAGTCCACATCTGTGGATTCCACATCTCACTTCATACCTTGAATATTCTGGGTCCTTTTCCTTATAGTGAGAGGCTGTGGAAGATTTCCATTGCACTTGTGTCTACCATGGATTTTTAGACTAGTGTTTCCATTTGTTCTGAAACAATGTCTTTGCACATCTTTAAAAAAAGCAAACCAAAAACCACCAATTACAAAAAACATCTTAATAAAGTATCTCAGCTGGATTGTGCATTTATTTGTACTCTCAAAATAAAGATAAATCAATTTCATTAGATAATGGGAAAATTCCTTGGTCTAATAATTGTATTTTGGACACTCTGCAGTAGTTCACACACAAGGATAGTTTTTCTACTTATATCAAATACTTTAAAATTTCAAGGAGTAGTAGTTACTGCATAAACTGCTTGCATAAACTCATCACTAGTTTGGGCCAGAAAGAGATTTTGTTGTTCATGGCACATGGTTATATTTTTGTTGTTTTGCATCTTTTTATCCTCTTACTGGTTGCTACTTTCTAGATATGCCTGTTTCCTTCACCTTCTAATCCTATATTCTCCATGATCCCACATTCCTGAGACTAGACGTTGCAAGTAATGCAAACCAGTTAGCAATGTTTCATAGTTTTATAGATATTCAGAGTAATTTCTACCTGTATAGGGAACTAATAAAGTTGAGATTTTAGTTGGTAAATAAGGCAGACATGAATACATGAAACCTGTTATATTGGGTTACATGAAAGAACATTCTCAGTCAGTATCCTGAATTATGTGCTCCAGCAGAAAGTATCAGGGAATGCTTGTGAGGTGAGAAGGAACGTAAAACAAAAAAAACTTTTCTTTGCTGTTTTCCAGCTTCTGAAAATCCCCAGTTTAGGTGAAGCATCCAGGTCAGTGTACCCCATTCTCGTTGCATTGCTCTGATCTCTTTTCTAACTCTGGTGGCAGCCCCACATCTTGTGGCAACAAGTTCCACAGTGCCTCTCCGTGCACTGGGGGCAAAGGACTACTTTTTCTGTCCTTCTAAACCTGGAGCTTGGTTATGCCACCTGTGTCCCCTACTTCCCATTCTGTGAAGAATAATGAATAGTCAGTATATCAAATTGAATTGATTTCTCCCATGTCTCCTTTCAATGGCCACTTTTCATGGCAAGAGAGTTCTATCTCTTTGTTCTCACCCTGTTCAACAGATTGCTTCCCATTTAGTGGCACAGACTGCCTGGCCTCAGGCAAGCCATCCTGTCTGCTGGGGGACTATCCATCATGCAGGAGGGCAGGATTCAAACTGTTTCCGCTTAGCTGTGGGGACAGTGTCTGCAAGAAAAGCACTGAATCACTGTATCTCACCCTACCTCTCCCCAGGCCAAAGCAACTCATTTTGGGCTCCTTGGTCCCTGTCTTCTGACAAGTGCTTGCAGGGACTTGCTTTGGTTTATCATGCCCTTGACACTTTCTACTGCTTGGTGTTTTCAGCCTACTTGTTTTCTAGCTTGTGTTGGTAGAAAAAAATGGTTTTAGTTAGCATCCAAATTTTTAACTGCCTCTCCACCTTATACAGGTTACATATTACCTGCAAAGATTAAGTAAAATCCTAACTAAAATTAATTTTTATTTGTGTGGACTCCTAGGGTCTAAATACCTGGCTCTGCTAGGCTACTTGTGAGAGCACTCAGCTGTGAGTCTTCTTTTCTTCTGGTGTTGATTTCTTGGCAACCTTCTTGCAAAGGGTTTTTTCTCCAATGACCTCAAGAGATCCTTGCTGGCTTGTTTTGTGTTTCTTGTTGCACTGACTGACTGCATGTGTTAAAGTTCAGTCTGCAGACTGAGAAATGAGACAAATTGAAGATAAACTGCTAATTTGGATTTGGGTGGCTGAAGATTCCAAACAACTGATTTCTCTACCGAAAATATGAGCAATGTGCTCTAAAAGATACGAGAAGTTAATTTCTCACAGAAATATCCAGTGCTCCTTATGAAAACAGCACAAGAACAATAAAATCCCTCCTGCCAAGGTTTATGTAATTTGAACATTTAACCCTTAGGTTTTCTTCCTTGGTGGTCAAGCACCATTTGAATCCTTTTTGTTCTGACCTTGGGTGACAGCCATCTAACCTTGGATTTTGTTTTTAAAAATGTAGTTGCTGTATCATGTTACTGTAATGCCTACCTCCAACAAAGAAGGGAAACCAGGTCAAAAGCTGCTTGCTGGCTTAACAAACTGAGATGGAAGGTTATACCTACAAACCAAGGATTAAGATAGCCTGTCAACCACACGTGAGAAGTTTTGCTTAAAAGAACAGTAGCTGAAGCAGACCCTTAAATTACATGATGTCATTTTGCTGGTAAAGTGCTGCTAAAGATCGACATGCTGCCTCTATAAATTAAAACAAACAAAAAAAAACCAAAAACAAAAAAACAAAACCAACATCAAAAAAACAACCCAACAGTTGGTTTAGAAGTTTTCCACTGGCACGTATAAAGAAGGGAGTGGCTATGGCAGGAAATACTTCAGTTCAGGGAGAGCTCTGCCCTCAAGTATGGGCGTCTATTGGTCTCATTTCCTCACTTATCAACATGGCAAGAATAAAATCAAATGAATCCAGCAGCAAAGTCCAGAGGATTTATGAAAAATACATCAAAGACTAAAAGAAAATGAAGAGTTACATACCCTCATTGTGTTACAGTCCTGTCTTCCTCAGCACAAACAGGCTCTGGAGTGGTATGAAAAGTGTTACAAAGACATGAACAGTAATGATGTGTTTACTGTTTACTTATTAAGTGATTCCTGTTTATTCTTATTATCTCCAGTTTAAAATGGAACACAAACGATATCATAATGGAAGCAGCAGACTCTCCATTGTTTTTAAGCATCCATTCTCCCTCCCACTTTCCCACTTCTCTCCCTAAAGTATGGCCTATTTCTGACATCTAAAAATATTTCTGAAGTTTTGTCCTGTCTGCTATCACCATAATGAGTGATTATTTTCTGAAAATAAATCATACTAATGCATGTACTCTAACTATGCCCAGACATTATTTCTCTGAAAGAAAATGGGACTGGGGAAGTGTACTAGATGAAAGCAATTCACAGATTTTTGCTGTGATAATGAACATCATCTATTAAGGAGCAGGGTTGCTAGACCTTTGGAAATGTTGTTGTTAAATATGAAGTTATGTTGCAAGACAATCTTGTTCCATCAGACAGCTGTGCAGGAAAGATGAGCATCTGACTCAGTGGATGTTCTGATGAAAGCCTGAATTCTCCATTATGCTCAGGGCCTCTGGCACTTAAACTTCCCTTTACCTTCCACTGTGAACCAGTCTTAGGGGAACTATGAATCAGATCTAAGCTGTTTATAAGCTGTGAAGTAAACAAACATTAGAAGCAAAAATCTGCAGGAGGCAGGTTTACTCAAGAATGTAAAAAATGGAAATCTGAAGCACTGCTGGGTGTGCTGAGTTAAAATCCTTGGGCTGGCAGGAGGACTGACAGCCAGACTCTATGACTACCTGGAAGCAATCCTCTTGCCAAGCTAGAAACATTAGGAGGGACAGATAGAACTGATGTCTTGGAAGAGATCAGAAACCTTCATAAGCTAAGAAAAGGTAGGTGATATGAAAGGCAGAACTTTATATTTCCATCTAAAGATAGTGTGAAAGGTGCTGGTATACCAGGTGTGTAGATAGCGGCGTGTCTGGTGTAGAGAAGCATCGAAAGAAAAGTTGTTGCAGCTCTGGATGCCCAGAGCAGTCTCCAGTGGGAGTTGGGGTGTGAAGTGCTTGTGTCTGGGGTCACTGAGGCTGAGTCTCAAACATCTGTCAGTAACAAAGGTACTTCTTGTGTGTACTCTGGCCTTGTGTGGCCATTAGAGTGGGATCGTACATTTGCATACTAATAAACCTTGACATGTCAGTGTGTAGTGTCACCACTGGATTGAGGCCTGCTGGGACTCCTGACTTAGAGATAAATGATCAAAATCATCACACATGTCATTGTGAGTGTGATTTTAAACAAGACAGGAAGAAATGGTGCAAAGTAGAAATGTAAGTATTATTCTAGTTGCACAATTAACTTCTGAAGCAGCAACAAATACTGTTTTCTATACTAAAAAGGTGTTATATTTAACAGACAACAACTGTTTTACTTCTTTATTCTGAAATATAGCAGTTGTGTTACACTTCGGGAGTGAAATTTTCATGCTCCACACACCCAGATCTATAAATATCACTGGGTTTAAAAGATTCCCCTTTAAAAGGCAGCAAAAAAGCACCCAGTATGATGAAACTCAACTTCACATTAATACTGGCCATGGCCACTGGTTGTGGGGTTTTTTGGTTTTTTTCCTTTTAATTTTGCCCAGAACCTAGGCTTCCTGCTTTCCAAGAACAGTGTCTAAACCTGGAAGTCTACTTTCCTTGGAAACAAAGAATTTGCTTCCTTTGTTTATTTACACTTGAAGAAACATGACCACTTATGCCATGTTTCCTAATCATATTTCAAAGAATAATAGAGGCGCTAATTCTGTACAGAAACTATTCATTTTTCTCAATCAGTTTCACCAGAGGTATTATTTTAAAATGTTGTTGACTTTTATTTTTATGAAACAAAAATGTTCTTGGGGCATCTAAGTACTTTATTATTTTCACTGACTGGAGGACTCCCAATCCAAACAGAAGATTAGCCAAACACTTTTGTGATAAAAAACCCTGAGAACTCCATGGAATTATTCAAACCTAACATTTTTAGGCAGTATTTTTGTGAATATAATTTCGTTTGTTGAGTAGTAACAAGAGGGAATTAGAAGATTGCAAATAAGGGCAAACACAAATTTTTACTATGAGCAATTGAACAAATGTTTGGAAACACACTTGTTTCTTTCCACATTATCCCATCTGTTAGAGACATGTATATATTTAGATCAACTTTTTTAGAAAGCAAATGTTAATTTAAAGTTTTACGAAATTCTGGAAGCCCTTAAGACATGCTGTACTCTTGCAATCCTTTCTTAAACTGCAAAATATCTTTTTGTAATAATGATTTGCAAAAGGACTATATTCCATTGATTTCATTGAATATCACAGTTCAGTTACTAGTAGAAGCTAGTGAAATTAATTTCTAAATTATTTGCCTTTTGGGGACCCCATTTTAACAGATCCTCAAGTACAAGCATCCATTTTTTGTGTTGTTGGGTTTTTTTATTTTTTCTTGCCTAACTTAAAGTTATTGTGGTACGTTAAAAGCCAAATAAGATGCATACTTAATTTTAAAGTTTTAAATATATAAATTTAGTAAACGTTGTCAGAAAGAGTTAGTGAGGCCTTTTGATTACAACAGTGACTGCTAATAGTATTCCTTTTCTCTCAACTTAACTACAAGTATCTACTTGAACTGATGTTTACAGACAAATAAATTACAACTTTTGTGGAGAATCTTTCTTTAAAAATGTTCTAGTGTTTATAAATATTTATTCCTTCTATAGTCTACAGAACACTTGATTATCACTGTAAATTATTTGCATAGGTGATTGATTACAAAATCTCAGGGTGTAATGTTCTCATTACAAAAAGTGCCTGACTGTGTTCAGCATTTGTTATTGTTAAGTATTTTTGTATTAAGGATATTTTTCTTAGTTTAACTGAGGGTATCAATTCAAAGTTTTATGAACCTGACATCTGCCAGTGCCAGAACAGATTTGTGCCAAGAGGTCTTTGTGTTTTAAGTTCTGCATAGTATGTGTTGGTCAAATAAAAGTGAGCAACAGAACCATCTAAATTTGCCCAAGTTCCACAAGAATGGCAAGTACTACAGTAGCAACTTGCCAGGCTTAGAGGCCATGGACAACCTGAAAATAATGGGCTACTTGGCGCTGCCTGCTGATCATGGATCAACTAATGTGCTCAACACAAGATGGACTCCATGACTGAGAGGAGGCCATGGAAGACATGGTACATATCTTCAGCTTTATACTCCCAGTGCAAAGAGGAATCAAAGAAATGCAGATGTCAGTGTTACTTTACAGCAGTACTTGTCAATACAGAGCACAGTTGTTCCTAAAAATGGAAGAATAGAAACAGTGACAGACTATGCCATAATAACTTTCAAGGGCTTATAACAGCTGAATATTAAACTGATATCTCCAGCTGTATCAAGAAAAAAGGTTGTAATAAATTATTATCACTGACAGGGGAGAGGTCTGTCTACATGGAAGAGTTTTTAAAAATCAGCAATATTCTCCATAGGATTTACCTCTGCAGTGGCTGGTGAGCTGGTTGGTTGGTTGGTTGGTTGGTTGGTTGGTTGGTTGGTTGGTTTACACCAAAAAAAAAAAAAAAAAAAAAAAAAAAAAAAAAAAAAAAAAAAAAAGATAGATAAAAGGTTAGCTAAATCTGAGGGCAGTGTCAGATCTTGTGCCTGGCAACCAGTGCAATTCTGGTGGATTTCTGAAAGACCCAACAAACAGGGGTACACAGGGAATATATACAAGCTGTGGGGTTTTGGAATTCCTTTCTGTCTCTTCCTTAGTACTCTTTCTCTGACACCATGGACCCCTGCTTCACCTTTATCCATCAGCCAGTGACACTGGATATTTCACAGAGGGTTCTTGTTCCATGAACTATCTGGGAGGAAAATCCTGCTCGGTCTCTGCCTGCTGCATTTCTCACCGAGAAAATTCAAAATGCATTTGGAAAGTGTCTGTGAAAGGTTTCAACCACGCTGCTAAACCCTTGAGTGCTGCTTTTAAAAACTATCCATTATGTGGAGGAGTCTTCTCGCAATAGCCTGGGAACATAAGACCTGAGCCTGCTTCAGCAGCTGGCTCTCCTTGCTGGCACAGCAGCAGGCTGTCACTGTGCTGCTGGCTGAGAGCAGCTCACAGCCACCTCATCCCTCTGTGCCGGGGGCACCCAGGACCCCACTAAAAAAAAAAAAAACCCAGGGTTTTACTAGGAAATGCTGATTAATCAAAACTGAATTCTTTCATGGGAAAACATCTTGTTTGACAAACTTCCAAGGAAACAGAGGAAAAATTGCGCTGGAAGTATCCTTCTTTTCTGTCTGATAACTGATAAGTTGTAGGTGACCAAATTCCTAATACTTGCTTCTTCAGGGCCTGGGTCTCCCTCTGCTAGGGCTGTTGGCTAGCCAGCAACACAGAGGGCTGTGGTCCTGGGATAAATCTTATTACATTTATGACAGTATTCATTTTAAAAATGAGACTTCAACCATGGGAAATTACAAAAACTTTGACTTTTCAACATGAAATAAAAGATTTTTCAGCTGAGAAGGAACTCTAGGTTATGCTTGCCTTTGCTCAGTAGGGATCTAACCTTTTCATACTTCTTAATCTCTATCAAAGTCCCATGGTACTGTTGCCTCACTTCTCTTTTCCCTTGAGACTAATGATTAAGTAGGTTAGTCAAAACTTGCTGTCTGTACTAGAGGCATACTTCTCAGATTCTGCCCAACTTCTCAAATAATGGTCTCCAGTTAAAATGTGGACTCCACTAATTTATTGAAGTTGACTATCAATTTACTACATTATCCTTTCAGCTGATATTTATCCTCAAAATAAGTAGGTAAAGGTTATACATATGATATCTGATGCAAAAATCAGCTGCTTCCGCTATTCTGTGATCACATATAAACCATATAAATAAAAATAAAAGCTAAGTGAAAGACTGTCAAAGGTATGACTTTAAGCTATACAATATTCTGATATTGTTCATTTTAAGAAAAGATAGCTACACATAAATATTTCAGTGGGAAGAATGTACCTTTGGTTAAATCGTATGTTATAATTTTCAGTACCTAAACACTAAATTAATCTTGAATTGCTTTTTTATTGTATACTGAAAAGAGAATAATAAGAATCAAATTAATCTAATCACACAACAGTATTTTTCCGCTTTCTTTTTATGTTTATTTTTCAAATATAATGCTGCTATTCATGTCTCATGTACAGTAGTGTACTAGAAACAGGGAAAAAATTAAATCCAAGGAACTTAAGCACAATGACAAAGCCCAGATTCCTTCTTTATAAAGAAGGAAACTGCTCATATGTAGGTGAAACCATCATGGGACATGGATTCTGTTTGGTTTCTCTTCATCTTGTAGTTATCATGCATGCCGGGTATAAAAACAAGATTGATGGAGAGCTTTTGTAACATGCTTTTCTACAGTGAAAATTCACTTGGCCCATTTTTTGGTGCACCTTTTCTTCCAAGGTGATATATCTGTGAAAATATTCTTGTTTCTTATACAATAGCTTTAAAAAATACGCGGGCTATGGATAGAGCACCACCATTTCTTTTGATGCTTGTACAAACTCCTAAAGCATCATTCTTTGCTTTAGATAGGACTCTGTGCCATATTTCTTCTTAGTACTGGTATCAATAACAGTGTTAGCTCAATGTTGTTGTCATGTTTCATGTTATGCTTGTAATGCACTGTGCTTTGCATTCACACTGAAAAT
The DNA here is from genome assembly GCA_013397935.1 of Dasyornis broadbenti. NCBI lineage: Eukaryota > Metazoa > Chordata > Aves > Passeriformes > Dasyornithidae > Dasyornis > Dasyornis broadbenti. The sequence goes on from VZRN01002962.1 coordinate 479,609, forward strand.
AACACTTCAACAGAATATAGTGCAGAATTCACTATAACACTGGTGGTGTTCTTTTTACTGACTACTAAATTTCTTTATCCCACTGGAAAAATACCTTTCTTTGACTTTTATTTAAAGGTAATTTTTCTACTGGAAGCATCAGGGCAATATACCTTAATATTAAGGGGAAGCAGTCATTTTTGATCTCTGGTATTCTTACTTTTTCTGCCTAACTATGTGGGATACATTGTGCAGATAAGCCTTTTTTAATGATTACAGGTTTGTTTGAAAAATAGATTTTGGCAAATCCCAAATATTAACATGGGACTTGTAGTGGTCTTTGAGCCTGAAACAAGGCTTGGAAAGCAAGTAGTTAAAATATTTTGAAGTGATACATCAACCAACGAAGCTTGGAAGCCACTGAAGTGATGTTTGCTGATATTTGTCAGAAACCACACGGAATTTGTGATTTAACTGTTGTTGGCTATTTCTGTGCTAGAGGAGTTTCCACCTCCTTCTGATGCCTGTCATGCTGCACAACTTTTCAGATCCATTCTTTTCCTCCAGCACTCCCAGCTATAACTATGCACCAAACATGGATAAGCACTGGATTATGCAGTACACGGGGCCCATGCTGCCAATCCACATGGAGTTTACAAATGTCTTGCAGCGCAAGAGGCTTCAGACCCTGATGTCAGTTGACGACTCAATGGAAAGAGTGAGTTCAAGAAACTGCTGTGAATACAATCTTATTAGTCGGTAACAAAATTAAATTAATTAATTCTTTCTTTACTTTCACCAAATGCATTCTAGGGAAAGTCATTGTGCTATGAGGAATTACTCCACTTTTTCCCTGTAGCATTGAACTCTGCAACATGATGCCAAGCTCCTGGCTTTCTTCTTTCAATTGCTGGGTCAAAAAACTTGTGGGCTTTTTTAAAGAGAAAACTCACTGGGCCTAATATAAAGCCTGATATTAACAGAAGATGCATCACCTGTGTGTACACATGGATAGACACAGGTGCACACATGACAACTTCTATTCATTTCACACGCTCCCTTCACAGTTTGTCCTTCAGTTGAAATCTGGGAACTGGCAAATCACAGCAACTCAGGTGTCAGTCTATGAGTGTTTGCAGAAGTTAGGCAATGCCATGTACAGCTAATTATAGGTAACATGATACATGAACTATTAGGTGTACTTTGTATGACTTTTTGTTCCAAAATCAAGCACCATGACCAAAGATCTTCCCCCAGAGAGATTTCTTTAAACTTTAATAAAAATTTACAGCTTTTTCCCAAGTCCACAATTGTAAGGAATGAGAAAGTTGTAGACTAGCACAGTAAATCAAATCTGAGTACCTTTTCCCCTAAAGCTGTAGCAGACTTTTTCACAAGCTGTGTTTAAGTACACAACGAATTTTGGACATACTAATGCAACTACCCCATCATTACCATATTTTTTCTATTCTAATTTTGTGGAGCTGTTTAATTGTCCCCTCTGTTGAGTGTGAAACTGAACTTATACATTGATTTTTTAGCAGCATGGTAAAGGCAAGATGTAAAAATTCCAATCCACAGAATATGTGTCAACAACCTCATTGATGCCATGTTTGGTCCTGTATATTTAAGGATTATAAGTGATGGTTATACATGATTATGCACAAAACATGTTTTGCTACACTTAACTCAGAGTTCTTTCTGTGCTGGGTTGCAGTTACACCAAATGCTTGCAGAGATGGGAGAACTGGAGAATACCTACATTATTTACACTGCTGACCATGGATACCATATTGGGCAGTTCGGACTGGTCAAGGGGAAGTCAATGCCATATGACTTTGATATTCGAGTTCCTTTCTTTATTCGTGGTCCAAGTGTGGAACCGGGATCAGTGTACGTTCCCTTATGTCTCTAGCACAGCTGCAGAGCCTAATGTAAAATGTTTCTGAGAGCATGTAATTATCACTCTGTCTAGTTTCATTTCATAAAGGATGCCCTATTATTGCAGAGCAATGAGTCTCATAAGGAGGCAGTTCTTTCACTTTGCATATTATGAATAAGTTATAATGCAGATGAGAAAATTGTGTAATACGTAGTCCTGTAGGGTTAGGCTGGGGTTTTGCTTTTAAAAACAGCTTGCTCATCTTTACTGCTCACTCTGTCGTTTAGCAGAATGGGTGGCATCATGCCCTCGTTGTTAATGAGATAAGAGCAGTGTGGCTGTTGCACCTCCTAGCTTTATTGTGCATAAATTTTTCTTTGTGATGTCAGTCTGCAGTACTGGCCTATCATTCTGAGTTGTAGACTTCAAAGGCAGTTTTCTAAACTTAGCACTTCTGTAGAGCTTTACATCTTCAAAGCCCTGATAAGCATTAATTATCATTCTATTTCCAAGAGAATGTGAAGACTTACACATTGAACACATGACAACTATGACCTTTTCTGTTGATTTGCAGAGTGCCTCAGATAGTTCTGAATATTGATCTTGCTCCAACAATTCTGGATATAGCAGGCCTTGACACACCTCCAGATATGGATGGCAAATCTGTCCTAAAGCTTCTGGACTTGGAGAGACCGGGAAACAGGTGGGTCACAAGATATTTTTTTAGTCAGTTCAGAAGCAAACACCCTAGTAAATCAACAACTGAGTGGAAAAACAGATTCTGTGAAAATGAGCTGTGTTATGGCAACAACCACAGCCTTCCCATTTGAAGAGTCCCTTAAGTAGTAGATATGTAAAATTGCACACATATACAAGTGAAGAGCTGTTTTTCCAAAAATAATTTGTTAAGACTTACAGTGTTATACTTCAGTGCTAGCAGTAAATATTATTATTTTACTTTCAGATTTCGAACAAACAAGAAGACCAAAATTTGGCGTGACACATTTCTGGTGGAAAGAGGGTAATTATTAGGGGTGAGAGAGTTTTGGGAGAGCCTGCCTGCTGGGAACACTCCCTTGTACATGTTTTCCTTTCTGCTCCCTCCTCTTCTTTTTTATGGTCAGAGAAGCAGTAAATTTTGCAAGCAAACTGACAGGCATGACCTTTTTCCTAGTTTCCCACCACTGCCTTTGCAAGCTACTGTGTTCCCAAATCCTTTTCTCTGAAGAAATTTGAAAGGATGCTTTTGCGGTGATTCTCCTAGCCTCTTTCCCTAACATTGTACTTGTGCCCAGTTTTGCCATTATCCAAATCATTTTCTTACCAAATCTCTGTTTCAAATCCAGCTGTGCAGAATCCGCTCATCAACTGATTTTGTATTTTCCATCACATATTAGAAACATTCTTCATTTTTGTTCCAGCTAACTCTTATGTGTAAATGAGATTCATGACTATAACCGCTCATCTATTCACTGATAGCTCCTAATACCCTCTCATCTTGCCAGTTGTTGCTGTGAAAATTTTCTCCGGGTAAAAATTTTACAGCAATTTCCTTTTGGCACTTTATGACTTTGCAGATTATGAAAACCTTGTCTGATGCAGTAAAAAACTGCATACAAGACACACTGTCATATGTAAGGTACAGCCAAGCTTGTGCTGAGTTTTAAAGTCCTGTTATGTCTTCAGCTGGGTTTTTCAGCCAAGCAAGTACTGCTTCAAAGAGTCTTGCTTTGCAAAAGAACTTACATTTATGTATGAATATGCTGAACTGTACCAGTTAGACATATTTTAGCAACACTTATTTCTCTTTGGGCAATTTTCAGCCAATCGTCTGAGACTTTTTCCCAGTATGTGACCTACATTGAAGGTCAGTAGCAGAAATGTTAGGTTTTTTTCCCTGAAAAGACATTGAACTTTCAAGTAGCTTCATTGTTCAAGTTGCATTCATCCTTAGAGCTTAGAACAATGTAGCTAAAACATTCAACTTTATTTTTTTTTAATAAGCAAATTTCTACGCAAGAAGGACGAACCCAACAAAAACACTCAGCAGTCGAATCAACTACCAAAGTATGAGAGAGTAAAAGAATTGTGCCAACAAGCAAGATACCAGACAGCCTGTGAACAACCAGGACAGGTAAGCCACAAAGTAACTGCAGTTTTCTAGGTGTCACAGGGAAATATGTACTTTACTCCATGGGTCAAAAGAATTTGAAAAATACGGCATTTGGAAGGTAACTAAAAGATCATTGTTGCTATTATCTTCAGAGGGGAAAGAAAAAGAAACAAAGCAGATGCAAATTTCTCTAAGTAGTGGTCCAATTTAAGGTGTTGAAGACCTCGTCCTTAGTTTGCTGTCTTAGCACAGAGCTTATAGTTAAACTCCCATTCTCAAACATAACATGAAATGACTACTTTTTCTTTGATTCAGTGCCAAATATGCACAATAGTTCAGTGATGATTATGAATAAGGGAGAAAATCTTTTTAAGGAGTGAAATCTTATACTCACTGGTGTAGTTCAGAATTACCAAAGCAAGCTGGTTAGTCCTAAGGTTACACATTATTTCATTTGCTGGGATGAGCAACTGAACAATACACTTAGTACCATCATCCTTTATTATTTATTGAAGCACCTTAAATAGAAGTGTGTCCTTGCCCAGAAATGCTCCCTGTTTCAGGTCACCATAAGGATTCAGGCAGTGATACCCATGCGCAAGCACTACTTTTTCTTCTTGAAGCCTTAAATGATTTCAGTACAATGCCTGACTCTGATACAAAGGTCGAATTGCCTGCTCATAAAACCAGAAGTTACTGCACCCCTGACCACTATGCTTACACATGCATCTCTGCAGTTCATGCACAAGAAGAGAACTAAATTAAGAAAAGTGATTCGGACTCCAAATTCTCTTCAATCCATCTTTAATTAATGCTATTCCTATGGTAAGATATGAAGATGAATTTACTGGGGAGATGTGTAAGCGAGCTGTATGCCTTCATCAACACAACCTCCAACCACACTGGGGCACATGCTGGGGGCCCCAGGCGATGGCTTGTGCCTGCCTTGCCGTCCTTGTACTCCATCTGCATCCCCGCACACCTCCCCAGAGAAGTGTGAGGTGATTTCTCCCAGGCAGGCACTTGCGCTTTCCCCTCAGATGTTTGCTCAGAGCCCTGCAGCCAGCCGAGGGCTGGCGCTGCAATCTCGCTAGGCTGCTTGGAACGAGGGCACAAAGCGCTCTCTGTGCTGCGCTCCCCTCAGCTGCCACCCAGGGTGCCTCGCCCAGAGCAGGTCATGTTCTGCACAGCCAGCCTGAGGGCACTGGGGAGAGCTCACCTAGAGAAATCCATCCCTGCCTTTCCCCTTCTCATCCTGTGAAGTGTAGTGTTACAGTAAATCGTGGTTAATCACAGATTGGACTGGATTAATGTTTTGGCTGTCACATCCTTGGTCAAGTCCTCTGTCATAGCTCTCACCTCACACATGCTCCTTAAACGCAGCCACTTTTGAAGGGATGTATACTATGTCACAGTCTCACCCAAGGGCAAAGTTTTCAGGAGTTCAAGCACTGCCATTGTAAACAGAGATTCAATCTGAAGATCTGAATGCTTTATGAAAACTAAAGGAGATCAATGAAGTCATTTAGACTCATGGACGCTAAGATGTTTCATTTTAAAGTAACAAAATATTTTCTTTGCAATTATTCCTTATATGTATTACCTCTTAGCTCAAAATCCAGGTTTGGAATAACTACTTTTCCACATATGAATAGAAATGGTGAAGTGTCCTGAGCAGATACCACACCTGAAGCAGTAGGAAACACTGCTCATAGCCCTGTTCCCAGCTCAGGACAGTAGACTATCCCATATTGGTGAATCCAGTTTGATCAAAGCATGAAGGAAGAAGGGCTTCAGTCAGCAAGGAGGCTACAAGAGCAATAGTGTTTGATAGTGGGTCTCTCACCTCAAAACTCTCATCCAGGATGGTCTCACAGCTGGATGAAGGACAGGGCTGAAATGACCTCTTCTTTAAGACCAATTTTCAGACACAGCCATTGGTGTGTACACATTATTTTCTTAAACAAATAGATCAAAGTTCTCCCTGATAATTCTAACATCCTGAAAGCTTCCTGCAGGGATGCTGAAGTTAAATGTGCCCATGGAAAGCTTCTGTTAGGCAGAGCACCATGAGGGCTGGAGCATCCTCTGGGCTTGTTCAGCCCGTGGGGCATGAACCCACGGACCCACTCCTCCTACTCCATTCACCCTGGGAATGCCATGCCAGCCCTGGGAATCAAGGCCAGTTTCTCTCTCAAGGACAGACTACATGTGGTGCTCACAGGAAAGCCAGCACAGAACAAGTAAGGTGTGAACTTAAAGAGCAGCAATGGAATAACATGAACTTCAGTGAGGCATTGCAATATGAAATAAGAATCTGCAGGTTTAACCATGTAGCGAAGTTCTTAAAAAAAAAGTTAGGAGGTCAAATAAGTTTACTTTAGTCCAAATGTGCTCCAATGTGCACTTCTGAGCCATCATAGTTTAATACGAGGTTCCTCCAGCAGATTTGCTCTGCAAATCATTTTGCACCTCTTAGAAAGGAGAAAATATTGCAGAAAATAATGACTTAACTTTGTTTTATCTTTAGAGATTAGTATACTCAATTTCAATTACATAGGTGCATATATAGAAGTCAAATCTTCATTTAGATTATGATGATTTGTCATACTTCCTACGTTTAATCAGTTGCACTTAACATGAGTTAAATTAAAATTGCTTTCACAGATTGATTGCTGACAGATTTTTAAATAATGAAATTACTAGTCTGTGGGAAGCTGCTGCTATATGTCTGAAACTAAGAATAAGCATTTGGGGAATTAATACACCATTAAAAGCTTGTTCTTAATTTAAATTTACTCTAGTCAATATGTAGTTTATTTGAAAAGGAGAACACAAGGAAGTTGAAAAAGAAAAAATTATTTTTTCCTGTATTAAAATGAGGTGCAATCCTGAGACCTGCTAGTTCCAAAATCTCCAAGGATGTGGTATTCAGGATAATAATTGCTTCAGCTTATTTTCCCTTTAAAAAAAAGGAAAATAAAGGAGCCTAACATAGTAAGGATAATTTTTAAATTAAAATGTTCAAAATTCCATTTTTTTTCTATGTCCAGTGTGTATCTGAAAATAGATAAACCTG
>VZRN01002962.1:486680-499850 GCA_013397935.1 Dasyornis broadbenti
AGGGGAGGGGGGAGGAAGGGGGAGAAAACACTAAATATCTGTAAAATATAAATCTAAAATACTTTCAATGTATTTAAATTTTCTAGCATCAATGACAGATTGCATCACTTCCATTGTAGATCACATTATAGATCACTGTCCCCTTGCTGTTTTTTCATAATCCCATTTATGGGAGAACAGCTTCCAAAAGCTCACCCACCTCCGTGAGAACATCTCAGAAACGAGATGTGCATGGGATGTGTTCACTCCCGAGTTATGTTCTGGCGGTCATTGACGTGGGTCAGCAGTGAGCCCGTGCCAAGGAGACGAGCGCTCCTGCTGAGCTGCCTTAGCGAGAGCCCTGCTCACAGGTCATGGCAAGTGAGTCCTCACCTCTCCCTGGTGCCTGTGGGCTGCAGCTGCAATGCTGCATCCGGGTTGGGATCTCCATGAGCAGCACGACTTCGGTACGCTGGAGAAAGTCCAGTGGAGGACCCCAGAGATGGGGAGGAAGTACTGAGGAGGGGCAGAGGTTTGTTTAGCCAGGAGTATAGAAGGCAAATGAAGAACCAAACTGTTTCCTTTGATTAACTAATGGCTAATTAGAGAGAAGACAGACCCAGGTATGTCTTGGAGGAGCACAGCAAAAGGGCTATCAGTAAGAAACAAGCTGCAGCAAGGGAAAATCTAAATAGATGCATGGAAAAAAGTGTTACCATAAGCATGATTAAGAGCTGGAGCCAAAAGAGGCTGTGGAAAGTCCATCCCAGGATACTTCAAAACCTAATAACATTGCTGCTTTGAGGAGGAGGGTGAACTAAATGACCTCCAGATGTTCCTTCCAGTACATGCTCTTAATTTTTTGCTTGCTTAGTACCTGGACCTGAGTATTTCATCCTTTCTTCCTCCTCAGCTTCATAACTTGAGAAGTGCTGTTAATTTTATGACCTTGTAAGTGAGTTATGGGTCACCTGCCCATATCATATTTGGATATAGACCAGATTTCAGCTCCCACCCTTCCCCAGTTGTTGTTCTGCGCTCACCCAAAGCACAGGCAGTCCCATCACACGAGGCCAGGTTCACTCTCCCAGCAAAGGGAGCAGGAGTGGGTGGGCTCCCTGCTCAGCTTTGGGGCTTGGAGAAGGGTAGAGGTTTCCTTTGCAGTCCCTCCACATCTCCACATGAGAGAAAGCTCAAGAAATTATGATGGGAATTGAAGGTTTCTTTCATAGTTTGTATGCCAAATTTGTCACCAGTTTATATGGTGTACCTTACTGAGGTCACCTGATTGAACCCAGTTGGTTTAGCAGTGCATACTGACAGGTTTTAACACTTAAATGGTTTGCAGAGTAGTTTTACATTTCATTGATATATATTTACCCTCTCAGTAATAAGCTACCCAGTACAGAAATATTAATTCATCTGCAGCATTGCTAACCCTGCTTTTGTTTTAAAGTGGGAAACGGTGTCAACTTGTAATAAAGCTTTGTTTATTTTCCAATAGAGCAAAAACGTGAACAAATGTTTCTCTAGATTAATACAACCTTATCATGACACAAATCTTGTCTCAGTTTTCTACTGGAATAACCTGAGAGAAGAATATATGTTAGTTCAGGAGGTTTAGAGGCAAGCTGCTCTTAAATCCTCCACCAGGTTATTTTTCTTGAACTCATTCCATCTTCTCACTCATGAAATTCTTCTGGATACTTAGCAAATATCAAATAAAACCATGTTAACTGTGTTTTCATTTATACTTTTTCTTTCTCTCTTCCCTTACCTAAATGTGTAATTAAGGAGTTGAGTTAATTCATAAGTATTTATTCTTTTTCTCTCCAGTCTGAGTCATAGGAATTTTCCGAAGACATAATTTTGCCTTCTGGGACCTAACACTCTTTCCCATATCACAGTTACCTTATGAGGTCTGGTGACTGATAGGCTGGGTGTCTCCAGTGTGCTGCTCAATCCATTATTTATAATCAGTATCAAATCCATAGCCAAACATGCATTTTTGTCCTCTTAGAAAAATTACACAAACCACAATCTTTTTTTTTTTAATTTTCCCAATAGAATAAATAACAGAACCACCCTCCCAAAATGAGGACTGTGAAGCACTGTGCTTAAAAATTCATCTCTTAGATTGGATGACTCAGCAATGACACCCAGGCTGGGTCTGTTTATTTTATGGGCATACATCTCCTACCATCTGCTCGGCACTACCTGCCAGTTTGTGAACAGCAAAGGTCTGAAACTTGTAAAGATCCATGGTCTTCTGCCAGCTCCAATGAGCACTGACAGTGGGCAGAACAGAAAACTGCATCATGCTGCCCATGTTGGTATGGCACGCACGCACATGAACTCACACTGTGCTAGGCAGATATAATGTCGTAGCCACACCTTCCGTGTGCTCTCTATTTATGCACCTCAGCTTTAGGGATGCATAATATTTTGCTTCCTCCCGAGGAACTGCATCCCAAAACTACCCTGAGGAAATAATGTTTCATTTGGAGAAAATGCCTGAAGACTGTACAGTGAGATTTTAGTTAGATTAGGTCTCTGTGTGTTTTACAGTGATCTAACGCTTTACGGGTAGTCACTGGAGACATGTTGCTGAATCCAAACATCAGCTCTGTGGTAAATGTGCAAGATTCTTCTGGCTCTGATCCAAAAAGCATGTTATGTAGCCTGTACTCCTATTTCTTATGTATTCTTCACCCTCTAAAAACCTAGCATAAGAATTTAATTTTATTATTCATATTCATATTTATCAAATTATCAGTATTCAGTCAAAAGCACATCTATTTGTCATACTAAAAGAACACTTGCCATCAATCAGCTTACAGATAACATTGTAAAGGAAATTAGAATGGGGCTTATTAGGTGTAGTCTGGTTTGGCTCGAGTATCTATGTTCTCATAAAATAAATATCACGGACCATACAATTGTACAGGTCAACTTTATGACCAGCTGTGGAGCATGAATAAAAACACATATGCTGGTAAGAGCTGGCCAGAAGTGTCAGATGGCTGGCCAGCCACTGATAGCCAGACCCTGAGCATGCACTAAAACCCAACTAAAATTATGGTATGGCACATAAACATCTCTCATGGATTCCGCAGAGCAACCACCTGATACTTGAAGGAGCAAAAGGCACTGGTGATCAACCTGTTTACCAGAGCATTGATTCCAAGCTGTCTCTTCTTTGCCATTTCCCCACTGATACCATCTTTCCTTAGTAATGATTCAGTGGAGCGTCTATACACAGGCTTAACTGGAAGCACATGTGTTTGGGACCAGTTATGTGCTTAAAACTAAGTGCATCCTTGAATGCTTTTGTGAACAGCTCTTGTAGCTATCCCTCTCTTTAGACCCTGCAGAGTCATCCCTCATAGCTGACAGAAACATGCCTGCAACTTAGTTGCTCAAGAATTCGTAGGAATTGCCAGAAATTATGATACCTCTAGTTAAAATACCATTCTGTTTATGAGTTGAAACCAAATATGAAGATAAGTTCCTTTATCTCTAAAAATAATCTTTCAAAGTATGGTATTTCTTATTACAGCCTAAATAGTTCACATTTCAGCCTAAATATTTAAGTTTTTATTAAACAGAGAGCAGCTCTTCCCAGATTTGACTTTTTTTTTAATTCAAGCAATTCTTAATTGGGAGTATCAAGTCTATTCTGGATAAAATCCAGAGATATTCCAGGAAGATCACTGGATTCACTGGTTTCCTTTCAATTCAGGACTGTATTCAGCATTTTCACTATCATCTTACTGGTGTTCTCTAGCAGCAAGACTTTTTGGTAGAATGGCACCTTTTTAAACAAAGCAAATTCTTTAAAACTTTTTAAAAGTAATTCTATGTACCAAAAATGTCTAGACAGAAAACACAGTTTATCCAAGAATTATTTTTAACACTTTCTGTAGTACTCCTTTGAGGTTCTCTTTTTGCAGAGTTTCCATTTTAAAGTATCCCGTGAAATAGAGTGTAAGTTATGTCCTCTGCAAGTTAAATATATATGACACAATAGTAACAGATCATTATTGGTATTATTATTTATAGCTAAAGGATTAAATTTATCCTCTTCATTGGCTCCTATTTGTTTGCACCTGAGAGTGGATATTTATTGGATAACAAAAGAAGTCTCTTGATGTTGAGTTATAGCTACAGGCAAGTTAATAGATTTGGTAGAGAATGCTATGCAGGTGAAATATTTGCTGTTTTGACCTAAGTGCCTACATTTCCAGAGCTGACAAAGCAGTTAATGCATTTTTTATAACTAGAGAACTGCTATAACTGTGACACAAAATCAATCTTGTTTATACAGCAAGAATGCAAAATTGTGTAGCCTGTAAAATTCCTATGCAATTTTCTCTTTCTTTCTTTTCATAAACTTGTGAAGTAGTTCAAAATTGCCTATTTTTATATAGTTAGTTCTGTTATACATTGATTAATTCCTTCATTCCTTTTTTCCTCCCATTCTACCCCTGTGCCTTTATCTGAATGTATTTCTAAAATCTGTCATACGTTTCTGTCCATATTACATCAGTTCTTGTAGGACAAACTTCTTCCCTATCTGTTGAACCATTGACCATTGCATTTTTCAGGAACATTTCTCAGGGGCTAAGGCTGCATAAAAATAACTGTCTTCGAATTATTCATGTTGTCAGAGTCTGGAGCATGATCCAATAGAAAGCGGTTCAGTTATGAGAGAGTGGTAGAAAAATTGGAATCTGCCATTATGGACAGTATCAACTCAGTTCTAAAATGGAGGAAGGGATTTTTTTTTTTCCCACAAAAATGCAGCAAGTCCAAATTCCCTGAGTGAACCTGGCAAACCATCCCTGTTAAACAGCTGCACTCATGTGCAATGTTCAAGTACTGCTGAGATGAAACAACACAGATTAGCATTTCCAGGGGCATTTAGGAGCCTTGGTCAGGACCAGGGTTCGGCTCTGCACTGTGGGAATGCGTAGAGGACATGACCTTAGCCAGTAAACATTTGTCAGTATTCAGGTCCAGTTCAGCAGAAATGAACTGCTGCTACTCTGTACTGTTTACCATAGACAACTAATTACAGGGCATTTTTCAATATGTTGTGTGACATGGCCTCTTTTAATGGCCCAGAGAAAGCAAAAACAAGACAGTTCTGATTGCAGTAGTACAGCCCTGAATGGGACTCCTTTTGCAGCATTATCACATCAAGTCCCCTGGCACTCCCCCAGATCTGGTTACTGCTAATGGAGGAAAACCGTACACACATACTCAGCCCGTGATGGTATTTCCATCTAAACTGTTTTCAAATCTAGAGCATACCTTTCGAAACAGGAAAAAGGGAAATGAGATCTTGAGGACATGTTTAAATTCATGAAATCTTCATTTTTCAGGCCTTATCTTAACATTCCCTAGGCTGAGCAATAATACTCAGAGTCAGTCATACATTACAAAAATGAAAAAGCACCTGTAAAAATATCTCTGCTATGTTACATTTCCGGTTGCATGTTTTTCAGGGTTTTGTAACTTTGTGATAAAATCTGACAAGGTATTTAACACTGATGTGTCTACTGCAAATACTAGGTGTTTACATTTCATAGAAACCCTTAGCTAGCCTGCTGCTGGGACACTTTTCACGAATTGTCTAATTCATTTCCCCTCTACATACGGGGAAGCAGCAACTGTCTCAAATTTGTCGCAGTCTATTAACTGCACAAAGTTGATTTGAACTCCTGCCTAAGTGGCTATTTACAGTGGAGCACATCACAATGATTCATTTTGCATATATAGTTTTATGCCTTCATTATAATCAGCAATGAAATACACATGATTTTAAGGCTGTGGCACAACTGATTAATACCAGGAAATTGAGACCCCAGGTAGTTATGAAATCTGTTGGTGTTGTCTTCCCTACGTAGCTCTAAGTCACAACTGGACCCATGACAGTAGCAAGGTAAGGCAAAGCCACCAAGTACAAACAATCCCTTTAAACCAGCCCATGTCCGACCCTTTGTCTTTGAAATGTCTTTATAAGGGCAAACTTCTACCCCCAGAAGAAAATTCACTGTGCTAGTGCCATTATCCAAGGAAAAGCTCCTGCTACATTACTGTTGCAATGCTTGCCTCAACACTGAGGAACAGGCTCAAGTACTTACATGTTTAGACTTTGGGTTCAGCTGAGATTAAAGCAGCTTAGCTTCTGAAGGATAGGATAGGATAGGATGGGATAGGGATAGGGATAGGATAAGACAGGTATAGCAGTTTAATCCTAGTCAGCAACTAAGCCCATGCAGCCACTCACTCTCTCCCCCACCGTTAGGATCAGAGAGAGAATCAGACAGGTAAAAGCTGGAAAACTCATGGGTTGAGAGAAAGTTTAGTAGGGAAAGCAAAAGCAGTGCATGCAAGCACTNGATAGGGATAGGATAAGACAGGTATAGCAGTTTAATCCTAGTCAGCAACTAAGCCCATGCAGCCACTCACTCTCTCCCCCACCAGTAGGATCAGAGAGAGAATCAGACAGGTAAAAGCTGGAAAACTCATGGGTTGAGAGAAAGTTTAGTAGGGAAAGCAAAAGCAGTGCATGCAAGCACTGTAACAATGGAACAGTGACTTGGGAAGACAAATGCCGTCACTGAATGTTCCCTTCTTCCTCCTTCTTCCCCAACTTTTTATGCTGAACATGATGTCATATGGTCTGGCATATCCCTTTGTCAGTTGGGATCACTTGTCCTAGCTGTGTCTCCTCCCAGGCACCCCCAGCCTTCGCACCAGCATGGCAGGACAAAAAGCAGAAAAGGCGGTGGCTCTGTGTAAGCCCTGCTCAGCAATAACAAAAACATCTCTATATTATCAACCCGCTGTTCAGCACAAATCCAAAACACAGCCCCATACTGGCCGCTGTGAAGAAAATTAACTCTTCTCCAGCCCAAATCAGCACAATAGGAAAAGATAAAACAATATCTGTTGGAAAGGACCTACAACAATCATTAAGTCAGAGTGCCTGGCCGCTTCCAGGGCATGTTTTTAACAGTACTGTCCAAATGCCTCCTGAACATTGACAGGCTTGGGGAAACAACCCCATCTCCAGCAAGCCTGTACAGTGTTTTACCTCTCTTTTGGTAAAGAAAAGCATCCTTATGTCCAGGCTGAACCTCTCCAGCACAGCTTTGAACCATTCCCACATGTCCTATCACTAGATCCACATCTCTCTCTCCACTTCCCCTCCTCAGAGATCTGTGAAGACCAGTGACGTTGCCCCTCAGCCTGCTTCTTTCAAACTGGACAAACCCAAAGCCCTTAGCTGGTCAGATTTTTACATTTTTACCTCTCCTAAACTCCTCTGCAATTTGCTGCTGGGGGCAGGGAAGGAGCTGGGAAGAGCTCAGCCAGCACAAAGAGATGCAGCCAAGGCTCCAAGTGCACATGTGGAACAAATCCTACTTGGTTCAGGGTGGCTGTAAACTAGCAAAGCTCCTCTCAGTGGAGTAAGTTCCATCAGCTTTCAGGTGTGTAATTCAGGACTCCACTGGTGTGGAAGTGTTAAAAATCCTTTTTCACCTTTGCTTCCCCTCTGAACCTAAATTGAGGAGGAATGTGAACTGAAGGTGGAGAGCTGAGGTGAGAGGAAAATAATTGCTGGAGGGTAGGCGATGAAATGAGATGAAAGAGGGAAAAGATGAGTCAGTGACAAGGAAAAAAGCTGACACAGATGAAGTTTCACAACATGACTGAAACGATATAACAGCTTGTTGCAGCCAAATGTCAGGGTCTTAGTTTTTTCTCTACTATTATTTCAGAGTTTTTAATTCTAAGTTAGTCCTCTTTTCTCCTACCAAGGCGAGAATAAATCAGTGCAGGGGTTCCTAAATCAGCATGCAGCCAGAAGCAAGAACTACCCTATATTCCTATGGCAACAGTGAGTTGTTAGATTGGCTTAGGTGTCTTGTGAAATATCACCATAAGAAAGAAGATAAACGTGGGGAAAATAAGAAAACACAAGTTAAAATTTAATGAAGACATATTTAGTTTGTGTATATGCTAACGGGTTTATTTTATTGATGAAGAAATGGGGATCCAGAAACCAAAACTAATAGTCCTGAACTTCAAAGAATAGTTTGGTATTCATAGTGGAAAAGACGGTAGAAAACAGGGAAAGGGAAGGGACAGTGTATTCATTCAGAATCTTCTTTTATTTGCATTAATGCATTTTATAGACCTAAAGATGAGCAGAAGGACCATTACGGCTTAACTGCATAATGCGTGCTCAGTGCCTGATTACGCTGGCATGGGCAGGGATTCAGGAAAGTTAGACTGAAAATTCCATCTTAGAACTCTAAAGCATCTTTATAATGACACTTTTTAAAGTAAAATTTTAAAAAATATAAATAAAAGAGGAAATGAATCACATTTAATCCCTGTTTTAAATAAGGAACTATTATTGGCTTGTACTAGACACAGAGCGTCTTGTTTCAATGTTAGTCATAATACTGTTAAAAATGATCTAAAAGGTTATTGAAGCCACTCCTACAACCTCTTGCTATAATTAATACTAGACAAAGAGAATATTTATTCTACTTTAAAATGTTACTTTTGAGACTCTTTAAAAACTAGTGCCATGTGTTTATAACTGTAGCACATACCAAATAAACACAGGAAATACAGTAGTGCAGTAAGTTCTTATCCTGTAACAATCATCTCTTGCTGTGGTAGGAAGGGTGCACATGCTGTTGCAGGATATAATCTGCAAAGCTTTATGGTCTTGGACGCTTTTTCTTGTAGAAAGTTACATTGTCTATTGCAGGCGAACATTTACACCGGAAGTTTGGGCACGAGTGTAGTTTCTCTGCCAGCCATCAGACTGGGTCAAATTAATGTCCTTTTACACATGGCTCACTGTTCTGAGATCTGTGTCATGCCAATCCACAGGAGGATCTCAGCATGGAATCCATCTTTAACTCAGCCCACATGTTAGGCCAGAGAGTGCGCTAGTGGTGCTGTGATTCAGATGCACATCAGCTCATTTCTCAGGTTATCAGGTCAGCAAATCTACCTGAGGCTTAGTTTTCATTCTCCATTCTTCAGCCAGCATGACAGCATCCCCAAAACAGTCCAGAGCAACAATTAGTTAATGGAACTTACCAAAATGTGTATGCTCTGATATTAGTGTCCATTTCAAAAATTAAGTTGGAGACTCCATTAGGACCGGCATACATCTGTCTTATTATTAATGAGGCAAATGAAAGCTACTGGTGCTATTTAGCCATGGGAACCAAAAAAAGGACACATTATAGAGAAACTTTACTGAAACTGCAGCTAAAAGGTTCCAGTTACCAATAGCTTATTGAGTTTTGTTCTTTGCAATATCCAACCAAATTTAATTGCTTTGTTTGCAAATTCTGGTCATTGTGACTTAAGATGCAGAAGTGAGTTAAACTCACTGAGTAATAGTCATTTATGGTTGTAATAAAATTATAAATGAACAAAGCTATTTCTAGTTCTCCCTATTGTTATTCAGACTACTACTAACTTAAAATCTTCACAGACTTCTTATTTTATGTAGTGTATTGTGAGTGCCATGCATGACAAGCTTTGGGCATGGGCAAAGGAGCTCTGATCTCTCAGCACCTACCCATATTTTTTTTTAATGACATTTAGGGTTTTTAAGACAGTGTGATGTGGAAAGGAAATTAAAGTCTGAGTTGTTTTTTAATTTGAAATGTGAAGGCGATGGGATCCACTGGAAAAATCCACCTGGAATCTTCCATCTGTTTCAGTAATGTTGATAATTAAGTCAGACAGATACTGTGCAGACAAACTGGAAAAAAACCTCTGTTTCCTCTCATTCTCCCATACTTGCTCTGATATTCAGCATACGTACAATGCTTTTTACAGGTACTCCTTCCAGACCTTTTCCTCCCAAGCCTCATACAAATCTCATGACATAAATCCAAAGGAGTTTATCCAAGATAATTTCTTGTTTACTGTCCCTAAGGTTCCTCCCCTTGCTTGCACCTGCTGGCTGTAGGGAGTGGTTTATGTATTTTTCTATAGATTACATCCACAATTTGTCCTTTTCTTCCAAAAAACTCTAAAACTGAACCAGTTCTTCTCTATCTGTGCATTGTTTTGTTGGTTTGTTTTTTTTTTAATTTTTCCTTTAATCATGCTAGAAATTCCAAGTCACAGAAAAAAAAATTTTTTTTTCAAAGAAAACAGAGGTGGTGAAAACTGCCCTGCTAGTACTCCTTAACTCAGTAAATTAAGACTTTTTACTTGCTCTTTTCAAGATGTGTGTAATCTAGATACTTTTGATTTTTATATATATATATATATATATATTNAGCTTATGTTTGCCTAGCATGAGAAGATGTTGGGAAGAATGTGACTGAATTTGTGCCCTAAAACATTTCACTTCTCAGTTTGCTCTTTAAGGGACATCTTAAATTTTAAAAGAAATTTACCTGTCTCCTTTTACTATCCACCTGAAAGCAACAGGGGTTTGGAAGGCTGCTGGGAAATCGTCTTCATGTCTCTCTCTCACAGAAATGGCAGTGCACTGAGGATGCTTCTGGCAAACTTCGAATTCACAAGTGCAAGGTGTCTAGCGACATCCTCGCCATCAGAAAGAGAACCCGCAGCATCCACTCCCGGGGATACAGCGCTAAAGACAAAGACTGCAACTGTGGAGACACTGATTACCGGAACAGCAGGACCCAAAGGAAAAATCAAAGACAGTTCTTGAGAAACCCTAATGTGCAAAGTAAGTGTTATTTGATCTCTTGGGCTCTGAGGCAGCGAGCAAGGGAAAAGGGCTAGCAGAGCATTTTCCTACCAGTATGTTCTTGCTTTCACCTCCATGTCTAATGAAGATGTCCGTAATTGGTAGCCAGGTTCTACATAAGTGCCTCTGTAACAAGTACCTAAAGTGGGCCTAAAGCTGGAGAGGGACTTTTTACAAGGGCATGTAGTGATAGTACAGGAGGGAATTGCTTTAAACTGGGAGGGAGTAGGTTTGGCTTAGTCATTGGGAAGAAATTCAGTACTAAGAGGGTGCTGAGGCACTGGAACAGGTTGTCCAGAGATGTTGTGGATGCCCCATCTCTGGATGTGTTCAAGGCCAGGTTAGGTGGAGCTTTGAGCAACCTGGTCTAGTGGCAGCTCATGGCAGGGGGGATTGGAACCGGATGTTCTTTTAGGTCCTTTCCAACGCAAGCCATTCTGTGATTCTAATAGCACCAATAATAACAATATTCATCTTTCGGCTTACGGTGAGGAATAGCCTTTAGGCTGCCGGTGCCGTGGCGCTGGCGGTGATGCTCTGGTGCCACCTCTCGAGCAGCTCAGACGCGGCAGCGCTGTGGCCTCCGCCGTGAGTCGGGGCCGCTACTCGCCAAGGTGGCCGGGGCAAGTGTTTTGTTGCATGGTTAAGGCTGAATTCACTCGCTGTCTGGGGATATCCCGCACACATCTGTTCCCCGAGGCACTGCTTGGCTGCCCTCGGACTGAAGCGGTGCTCGGCTCTCGCTTCCCTTCTCCCTTCCCTGCCCGCCCGCAGCGTGATCCCCGCAGGGACACGAGTGAGATCACAGTGTCCTCTAGTGGAGCGTGGGCTGAAGAGATGGTACAGGAGGATTTTAGGACTTGTGTTTTGTTTCTGCTAATGATTTCTACAAAAGAAGCCTATTTGAAGAAGCCATTCTTTTAAATGGAGCATGATTTTTTCTTCTCTCTACACAGCAAGGCAAGTGAATTGCTGTAGCTGTAGCAATAGAAACAGAGCTGGATTTTAGAATTTGTTGAAGAGCAGGCCGTATTCTCCTGCGCCCTAACTGGAGTACTAGACTAGGGAATGAAATAAAGATGGGTATTTAAAACAAAAAGATGGTGAAGTCATATGAGGAACACAAAAGTTAGAAGGTGTTGTGCAGATGTATATGAAATAAGAAAATAATGTCAGCATCATTCAAAATATTTCCTGATTTAATGCCTCCCCCACTCTGGATGTGAACAAGAAATCCTGGTATTCTTTGTACATTCAACCACAATATTATCTGTCTTAAGCTGTCTCATTGTACAGCCTAAATACTTCTTGATCTAATTTCTTCCAGTTGTTTAGTGTGATCTAAGGAACCTCACAATGTGTACAGGCAGACCTCTGCTGAAAAGTGTACATGCCACAGACTGCCAGGGTCATTCTCAAACAGCGGAATGTTCCCTCAAGTGATATTTTCATAGAGACATACCTTCCGTGTACCTTGGAAAGAGGTGCTGCCAAGTCACCGGCAACGGCTGAAAGGGAATTGAAACTGGAGAGACAGTCCCCAAGATTACTTGGGGACACAAAGTAAGGAAAGGATGGAAAATATCTGAAGGAGGCATCAGAAAAGGTTCCTTCATTATGCTTTAATTCCTTACAACATTCTTGTACCTCTTCTCTTCTCCACCTCCTCCAAATGAGCCTTAAAACTCCTCTGAGTAGAGAAGGGAAAGACTCATGATGATGACACACTTTTAAGAGAATTACTAATTCAGGGCTATCTTCAGATGACACATGGATTAGGTGCTTATATATTCCACCCTTTCAGCCACTTGTTTATTAAGACGTATCATCACAGGCTGTTAAATGCAAGAAATTGTCTCATCTGACCCTATAAATCTTTCTACATAGTTTTATTAAGCAGTAATATGGTTACAGATCAGAAAGATGCTTTGAAACTAATTTTTCCATTCATGAAGATGAATGTCTTCATTGCTTTGACTGAGACTTTTTCTTACCTTTAAAAAAGGAAAAAGTGTTAACCTTTTAAAAATTAATTTTTTATTCTAAAGCATGTCACGTCATTTTACAGGTAGTGACCTTGTTTCACTGAATGATTTCATTCTCTAAAGTGGTTTCTAATCCTATGGTTTCTGATTTTTTTGTTTTTAATGTCTCTTTCTAGATATCTGATTTCTGAGATACTGTTTTTTTAATTGAAGATATAGGTATTAGCTGTGGCATAATGTCAGACTAACACGAAATGCAAACCTCGAAGCAATTGAAATTTCATGCTACTCATGGAAGTGTGGGCCACCATGTATCCAAAATCATTAAATAAGTTTCTGTAAAGTCACAGAAAAAATAAACTGGTTTTACTGAACAGTATTCTTCTCTTTGGAATATGTTTTGTGTTCATGGCATAGGTCACGTAGGTA
>VZRN01002962.1:499878-548486 GCA_013397935.1 Dasyornis broadbenti
TATATATATATACACACACATATTCAACTGTGAATGTTTCTTCTGCTTCAGAATACAAACCTAGATTTGTTCACACTCGCCAAACCCGGTCCTTGTCTGTGGAATTTGAAGGTGAAATATACGACATAAATCTGGAAGAAGAAGAACTACAGGTGTTAAAGACCAGAAGCATCACCAAGCGTCACAGTGCTGGAAAAGACAAAGAAACCGAGGAAACTGCTCGTGCTGCTGGTGACACAATGGTCGCTGATGGCACTGATGCTATAGGTCAACCCAGCTCTGTCAGAGTGACACACAAGTATGGTTGCTTTCTCTATATGATTTTTTTGTTCCTTCAGATGAAATATTCATTTTCTAGTTGCACTCTTTCACCCTCTATACAGTATTTAGGAACTTGAAACTGTCATCATAGATTTTAAATATACCTGAGTTGTATATTTTAGGAAGTGGAATAATTTCTATTTATTATGTGTATTTTAAATGGAGGCCCCTAGTTTAGGTTTTATTTCTGAGGAGGAGGAGGAAGCATCTCCAGAGGAAGATTAGTCCTTTGTATCGAAATATGTATCTTGTGATGAATTAATCACCCTGTTAAGCTGATGCTCCTGCTGTTTATTATAGTGTCTAGACTACCGTTTAGCATAGAAGCCTAAATCTGAGATGGCTGAAGTCCCACTCTACACGAGGACAGATTAGATCTGTTACATCATGTTCCTTACTGCTTAGTTGTTCGGAGCCATTAGCATTAGTTAAAATACATTAGACCTGATTATTCAAGAGACACTAAATCTGAATGAAAAAGCAGACATCTCAAAATAACTTTTAGTTTAAAAAAGTTATTATGATCGATTTGAAAAGCCAGGAAGATGCAGGCAACAAAAATCTTTGTTTAATCCCTTATGTTTTATTTAAAAGATAAATCGCATTTTTCTCTTTTCTGTGTGTGTGTGGTTTTTTTTTTTAAGGAAAACATAAAAGTTAGTTTTGAATAGTAAAAATTATCCTTTCTTACACTGAGAATTTCCAACCATGGAATTAATAAAGTTTTAAATAGTTTTCCAGAAAAGTTAGTATTTCTCCATAAAGTGTTTTGACCTTTACAGAACAGTATTACTTTCAGAATTCTTTGAGTGAAGAAAAAAACAGAATAGGATAACATGTGAGATACGCATCTACATCTTTCTTTCTGTTTTTCTTCCCAAAAAGTAAAAGAAGAGATCTGATGAAGCAAGACCCAAGAAAGGTTCTGTCTATAAAATTGAAAGATTTCTCTAATTAAGGAATTTTTGTTTGTGAGCATGGTGACTTTGAAAGCCCACCCTGTAGTCTACTGGATTTTCTATCTCAGTCCACTTCCTCGGGGGTTTTTTGTGCTTTTTTTTTCCTCTTGGTAGAACTGTTTTTTTAAACTGTTGTGAATGTTTTAGTCACTGCACTGTTTTTTAACTCAAGTGCTCAGTTGACTTGTTGTTTAACCATGCGTTTGAACTGCTTCCTCTAACTTTGGTTCTTGTTGGACTTTATTGATTATATTGATCTTCAGCCCTCTGACTGTATCTTCTCTTCTTGAGTGTTTTGCATGCTGGGAAGATGGGCCACATTCATGTGGCAAGAAGAATGTATTTCTCAGCAGCTGGTGTATAAATAAACAATGACATATTTGATTAACAAGAGGCTTTAAATTCTGAACAGATTTTTACTTCAGTTTCAATTTCACTTCTGATTGATTAAGAATGTATTGCATTTCTTGCTTAGCAGGCCCAGACCATCTGTCAAGGATGATGAGTTTCTTTTCCAGAGAAAACAGATCAAAGCAATTGCTATTATTAAGTCAACAGAGGAAGACCTTGTAGAGTTTTTTTATTTACTAGCAGAATATAAAAAATCATTTATTAGGAATGTGGGAAGAAGAGAAAAAATGAGTGGATAACTGGGAAATGACTGACCTTCATTTTCCTATTTTTTAAACTCGCATCTACAGATGTTTCATTCTTCCAAATGACACTATTCACTGTGAGAGGGAGCTGTACCAGTCTGCCAGAGCCTGGAAGGATCACAAGGCTTACATTGACAAGGAGGTAAGAGGTATTTTAAAAATCTCACTGAAATCTTTACACTGTTACCTTTTCAAAGAATAATTCTGACTCAGAAATATTCTCTGCAGATTGAAGCTCTCCAAGACAAAATTAAGAATTTGAGGGAAGTTAGAGGACACCTAAAAAGAAGAAAACCAGATGAATGTGATTGTAGTAAACAGAGGTAAGAGAGATGGCGCTAAATACTGAATGCTACACTGATTTCTAAGGTTTATGCATTTTCCAGGAGTTTTGAGATGGAAAATAAAAAAACAAAGCTTTATTGATATTTATAACCATTATAGGACCTTATTTTAGTTAGATATGAGTAGAAGCTACTGTGAACCACAAGAAGATAAATTTTAACATTTTAAGATTACATATGTTTGTATTCTACTAACATGATTGAATTCAGCTGTAGTACTACTATAACCTAGCAGAGGATCACACAGATATACTTGTCTTAAATGAAGTGAAAATTGTAAGTCATTCTGTATGGTTTCTTAAGAAAATGTCAAGGATAGTATATTTCAGTTATGGTTTTATGTTGAAAATAGTTTCATGACTTAATAATTCCTAATAATTTTCCCTGTAGTTATTACAACAAGGAGAAAGGGGTAAAGGCCCAAGAGAAACTCAAGAGTCACCTTCATCCCTTCAAGTAAGATCGTTCTTAACCTCTCATTTTCACAGATGGCTTTTTGGGGACTGGGAAAATATAGTTTTGGGGATTTGGGGTATTTTTGGTTTGGGTTTTGTTGGGTTTTTTGTGGAGAGAGGAAAGGAGGAGGTGAGGGAAAGAAAAGGTCACATGTAGCAAGCTGTCACAAGAAACATTCCGTAGTTTTGGACCAGCTTGTGGAAGTTTATGGATAATATTTCTTCAACCTATTGATAGAAAAAGGATGAAAATAGTAATATCAGAAACGGATAATTTTTTTTTTTTTTAAAGGTCCAGTAAAACCTAAATGCAGCAGTGCATCTTTTCTCATGCTTGCTGAAGGGAACACCTTGTCTTTACAGCTGGGGAAGCTGAGCTAGAAGGTCACATTCTCATATTTTATGAAAGCCAGAAAGATGTAAAACCTGCTAGTGCTGTTGTTAACCAAACAGAGACTGTTCTTAGTCAGCCATGCCCAACTTCCTCTCTGAACAGAGAAGCAGCACAGGAGGTGGATGGCAAACTGCAGCTGTTCAAAGAGAACCGGAGAAGGAAGAAGGAGCGGAAGGGGAAAAGGCGCCAAAAGAAGGGAGATGAGTGTAGCCTCCCTGGACTGACGTGTTTTACCCATGACAACAACCACTGGCAAACAGCACCATTCTGGAACTGTAAGTCTGATGTCCTCGTGCAGATGTGACCTAGGTTATCCCCTGTTGTATTACTGGGTTTCCACTTCATGCAATCAGAGCATAATTCTGACCTTTAATACTGTCAAAAATGTCAGCACATAAAAGGTCTACTTTAATTTTAACATTTTTATTTCAAAGTATATAACAAACAACTTATCATGAATAAAATGCAGCTGCTATCCCTTATGAATTCTTCCCATTACTCTGATTTTTATATAGTAGTTTCAAAATCACAACTGTGTAGCACTTGTGTATATGAACAAAATATTAGAGGTAAAAGATATTCTAAGTCTCTTTAAACTTCAGGGTATACAGATAATTATCCTATTGAGACATACCTTAACATTTCTCAGTATTCAGCATAACGAATAATACTTTTCTCATTTTTGATGGTGGAGAAAGAAAAGTGATTGATAACTTTATTTTCAAAAATTTCAAGATCAGGTGATGATTAAGTTACAACATATTTGACTCCAAGCTGAAAATTTGCTAAGAACAACTTTTCATTTGGAGAAAGAAATTGTCTCCTAGTGATAATCTGTTCTGATTGCACTAGGACTTCTGCTAATATGTATTTTACATTTTAAAATGTTCCTAAAGTAGTCATACGCATTATTTTTGTTTTAAGGACAGCAATTACATTGGCTAATTACTTTTTAACTGCGGAGTAACACAAAGTTATGAAAAGGGTTCTCATATTGCTGTATGTTCTGGCAATGCTCCAGAAACAGTCAAGGGGTAAAAAAGTTTCCTTTTGGCACAGTCCACAATTTAAGGAAAAGCTAATGAATTATAATACCATTACTATTTTTCTGAAGTCTGTTCAAAACATTGATACTGTTCACAGCTAGTCACAGTACCCAAATCTAAATAAATTTAAATAAAAATCTAAGGCAATGCTAGTCTTTTATTATTGTGATTAATGGTACTAGTAGAAGAAACAAGAATATTATTTTTCACTGAAAACTAATAACTTGTTTCTTTATTTACAGTGGGCTCTTTCTGTGCTTGCACAAGCTCCAATAACAACACTTACTGGTGTTTGCGAACAGTTAATGACACCCACAATTTTCTCTTTTGTGAGTTTGCAACCGGCTTCTTGGAATATTTTGACATGAACACTGATCCCTATCAGGTAAACCCCTTTTCCTGTTACAAAACGTCATTCACCAGACTCCTCTGGGGTTTTTTTTAGTTTTTGTTAACAAGTATCATTGCCCTTTGTTGCTCTCTTTCTCAGCTGACCAATACAGTTCACACAGTGGAAAGAGGCATTTTGAATCAATTGCACATCCAGCTGATGGAACTGCGAAGTTGTCAAGGTTACAAGCAATGCAACCCAAGGCCAAAGGGACTTGAAACAGGTACAAGAGAAATAGTAGTGTTTATTTCCATTTTATTAATATTTTTTTTCATCTACTTAAGTACTAATTATGTCCATGAAGTGTCACTCTCCTAAGTGTTGCTCTGAACAATTTGGAATTATTCATATACACCATCCTGCACATCTGCATGACCAGGAAGCGTCCTTGCAAGTTTGCACAGGTTATTCTTGACAGATATTGATGGCAAAACCCATCATTTGACAGAAATGCTGCAGAAGGGATATCGTTATTGGAGCTAATCAATAACAGCCACATGCAGATTTTCACAGCCATAACTCTTTTCTCTGTTGCAGGGTTTATTTCATTAGTTTTTACCTCCCAGTATCAGGTGAGGTATTAAATCCTGTGTTTATTTCAAATGCTGTCTGCCTGTGTGAACAACTTCAAGTTCCATACAACAACTGAGACTTAACATTGTGAACTTCCAGCAGTAATCTCCTTCATTTTTGAAGAAAACAGTATTTCTTTTTAAGAGAATCTGAGTACACAAATAGCTGGTATTTTTACTTCATATCCCTAGAATTCATTGCGCTTAATTTTGGTTGATTGAACATTGTGATTCATTTTTTTTCACAGGAATAATCCATTCTACATAATTTGTGGTGTTGCATCTTTATATCTCTTTCTACATCTACAAATGTTTCTCTTTTTTACAATATCTAATTGTTTGGGGGTTTTATTATTTTTGAAAACTTGTGGGTTTTCAGTTCTTTTATGTAAAACTTCCAGGAAATCTTTGTTGGACTGCAGCCCTGTCTTTATTTAACACAGTACATTTCTTTTTAGGAATTAGATGCTGTGCATGGAAAACTACATTTTGAATGGTTTTACAAGTTCTAAACACTAACAAAAGTTACTCTTGTATTTTCCTATATCAGGAAATAAAGATGGAGGAAGCTATGATCCACACAGGTATCCACACTTTTTTATTCTCCTCAGCAGCTTCTTTCCAAATAATTGCATGACTCCAGTCCATTTCAACTAATGTCTGTATCCTGCCATGTTACACACAGCATAGCTTTTGATGCATGCATTTTCTAACTGCTTTACACTGAACTTGGCCATTGTTTTTTAGATCTACCATTCTGCATTTAACGTAGCTCATTGTCATAGCAAGACTTCATACAGCTCATATTTCATGCCTGTACTTCTCAGATGTTTGCCCAAGGAAAATTACACGGAAAGAATCACCTCTTTTGGGTTGCTCTCATGTTATCCTGTTGATTTTGGATGGGTTGGAGGTGTTCTTCTGGTTTTATTTAGTAAGTCTTCACAGCTGCTTTTTAAACGTAAACCAAATATGCTTAAAATGTTTTCTGAGGTACAAAGAACCTAATCAAACCTATGGAAGCAAAGCAAAATCCTCTCACTAGCTTCAGGAAATATTGGCAGATACCGCTTTAGGCAAAAGCAGGGCTCAATATGAGCAGCCTGTGCTCAGAAGCCAGCGGGAGACTGTTCAATATATGTGCGGCAGAAAGATGAGGCTCCTTTGGGCTGGGACCAGATCAGGCAAGCATGAAATGAGATTTCTTAGAAAGGTTGTATTATTTGAATTTAGGAAAAGGACCAGGTGAGGTTTTTTATACCTAATGCTTGAACCTGAGGAATACATGACAGACAGGTCTTTGAAAGTATATTTTTCTGTATAAAAGTATACTTATTGTATCTACATGTTTATCAGTCAGAGCCCAGTGTCTCCTGGTGGAGAAACCAGTCAAACATAGAGTGAAAACCTGAAGAGACTGAAAACCTGCAAGTCTTAACACTACTGCACTTGCTGTCCATTGAGCAGTACTTGTCCCCAGGGTGAAAAACAGATTAACATCTGTGGAGTGTCCTATTTAGACTGGACTCCTTTTCACAGTCAATCAGTTTTATACATTCTCATCTCTATGCACTTTGGAGGAGTAGCTCCTTACATACATTGCTTACTTGAAAAGTAAACAAGGGAGTCCAAGGGGTATACAAGTCTAGAGAAAACCTTTTTTACAGGTTTCTGAAAAGAATCTTGTCATTAGTTTATAGCAGTCAGAGAACAATTAAGCTAATGTATTTCAATGTATAGATCCCCAATTTAAGCAGCTAAATTTTCCTTTGCAGCCAATTTTGTACCTTCTCAACTGAGTCGTTTTGGGATCTAGGAAAATGATAAGCTTTCATTTGGTTTATATCCCACCGTTTGCATTGCTCATTACAGCCTGGTGGGAACTGGTTACTACAATGATAGAAAGTAATCCCTGTAATTATGCTTTTAAGTCTTTCATTAGAAGCATTCCGTGGAAGTAAGCATTTCTCATTTTAACTACAGATCTAACAGAAATGGCATTTTGGAATTGTAGGATTGCATGAAATAGTAGAGCACACAGGATTAATCTTTAAATTATATCTTCCTACACTGTTTAGTAACAAAAACATTTTAACTTCTGTTGCCAAAGAACATACAATAAACATTTTGCTACTGTGATAAATAGCAAGCATAATGTAACACAAGCAATATTGCTCTGTGCCATGACTTTCCAGACACCCAGTTTCTCAATTTACACAAATGCCTGGGTTCAACATATTGGTTCAAGTTCTATCTTGGTGGAATACGTTTCTCTTTTCTTAAACAAAACATTAAATTAACAAACCCCATTTATCAGGAAGCTTTAAAACGATCCACTGGAGGATCCTTCTCTGGCTGCCTGAAGAGAAACAAACAGAATAACAACGGAAAGTCATCTGAATTGCCCCTTAGTCTTCCTTCAGATCATGTAGACTCTCCACTCACACCTGTTTCCAGTTCAAAACGACCTGAGTTAGTAAAGCACTGCCTGTGTTGCAGGTAAAACACTGGGACAACAGGCCCATGTGGAAATAGCCAGTAGAATGCTGTTTGCTTTACACAAAGGGACAGAGAACGTCAGTAGGGAAGAGCCAGGGTCACCTCTGGCCTTTGACGGACAGTGTGGCTCTGCAGCCATGCTGATAACAGGATGTGGGAACTGCACTTCCGTCTCTCTTTTTCTGTTTGTCTGAAGTATTTCAAAGCCACCAAAGGATATGATTGTACCCACTTGTCTTTAGTCTCAAAGGAGACATATTCAAATCTCTTATTAGTTTTGAGACAACACAGGCACAGATGGCATCACAGAGGATGCCAGGGTATGATAAATGGAGAGTAAAGCTTAAGTAAAATTTGATCTAAAAATGAACAAACAAACAAACAAACAAAAAAATTAGTAAGTTTTGCTTTGAACAGCTAGCAATAATTTTTTTTCTGTTTTGGATCTATGTCATAGCTGAGAAATCCAAAATGTTGATCAAGGAAACCACTGCCATGCTGTTTCTCAAACACAACTCATCTGCACTTTCCTGTTTCACACCTATTTGTAACAAAATTTCTTACAGGGGAAAAATCTCTTCTTTCCTCCCTTCTTCGCTCTGTATGCTTTGATTTCAGTGGGAAACTTCACTGCAAGTTGTGGAATTAAATGTGAGGTAACTTGCTCAGTCAACCAAAATAGCTCTAGGACCTTAAGACTTTACTTTCCTATTTGTTTAACATGTGTGAATACAAGTTATCTCTGTCTTCAAACAAGCTATTTTCCTCTGCTTGTCACAAAGATCATGGAACAATTCCCAGTGCCTTCCCAACTGTGAAACTCCTCTGAGACTGCAGAAATAGTGCCACATTTAGAGGGCAAAAAATAGATCCAGAGTGAAGGACCCTGTAGCCCTGACTCAGACTTTCAGGTATTTTGTAGGAATACTGTAAACTCCTTGCTGATCTTACTCCTGTGCAGCACAGCCCATTGCCAGGCTGCTGAGGGTCCTCAGAAACCCTGTTCCTCTTCACTGGCCCCCAGACTTCCCCACTGCCCAACCTGCCAGCCCAGCTCAACCCTCTGTCCCACTGCTGGGGATGGGCAGCAGAGTCTGGGCCCAAAGGCACCTTTCTGGCTCCTGCTTTGCCGCCCCACTCTCCTGGTGTGTCCCCAAATCTGTTACCAGTCAAACAGCATCACTTCTGTTTCAGTTTCTGCCGTAACACACCAACCCACTTTACTGTACCTACAGCAGTTTGTTTTCCTATACAGGCTCTGACATGACAAAAACAAAAACAAAAATAACAACAACAACAACCCCCGCCCCCCAAAAAAAAAAGAAAAAGAAAAAAAAAAGAAAGAAAATATACCCTACCAATAGAAATAAAACCAGAAAAAAATAAATACTGTTGCATTTGCAGTGTGGTTGCTATCTTAGAGAGTTTGGTGACTAAATTCCTTGAAAAAACAGCCCCCACCCCCTACCCCATGATATTTTCTAGAGCCCTTTATGCCTCTCAGCACTGGAATAGTAAATCTTCTTTCTTGAAACCTCTGTGGTGTTTAATTATCTTTTGTTTCAGGAAACAAATTATCCATAATTTGACTTATGAAGGTGGCTCTCATGTAGCCACGCCATGATTTCATTTCTCTTGTCTACTTCAGGAAAGAAGGAAGATGCTCTGTCATAGCTGTTCTACCAAATTCAAAAAGCTTGTGTTTCTTCCTGGAACAGGAAGATTGTCAAATGTTTGCAAAAAAAAAATATTTCTAGAATTTGGTATTAAAAAAATTAAAATATTTAAATTCTATGTTGTAAAATACTTGCATTTGCAGAAGTGAAAAAAAATCAGTTAAGAGCAAAGATTCAGGTGTTTTCAAACAAGAAAAATGGTCTCCTTTTGGTGAGAGCAGAATAAGGCTGTTATATGTAATAAAATCACAAGGGTTTTTTCTGCCCATTTTTCTGACTTTCCATATGATGGACTAAATATTGGAGAAATTCTTTTACTGTGAAATCCCAGGCTATTAAGAAGGAAGGAGTGTAATCTATGATAGACAGAAGTTGTATCTCCTGTTCTACTTGAATAATGAGAAAGAGCATCTTAAAATACAAACAAATTAATGGAGATGCCAGGAACCATCTGTAGGGATGTAGGGCTCAATGCAGATGACGATTTGAGCTCATTTCACACTGTTGGACTATTGCCACTTGAACTTCTAAAGTAATTGCTATTAGCCTACTACCTGCTTGTACAATTTTCAGGACGAGAAAAAATCATTATCAGTGAATTAATTACTAAAGATTGCCTGCAATATCATTTGTAAAGACAAAATTGTCACTTTCCCTGACAGACATTTGCATTGCCTGATTTGTCTTTCCTTGCAGACCTGTTTGTTGATAAAATCTTTTCAGTGAATCCAGTCTGCCCAGTGAATTAAATAAAATACTGCTGTTCAGTGTTACTTTTCAGTATAAAATGGGCTTCACACCACAGCTGATCATCTGAGTCACCATAGTTACTGTAGCAAATTTTTTAAAATATTTTGGAAATGGGTTTCTTTTGTGTCTTTGTATTTTCTGGCTGTGATCAATAAAAAATGCAGCTCCATTTTTAGTTATAAACTCATATCTATGCCCTTTATTCAGGCTTATTACTTGAAAAGGCTGTTAGATATTTTCTTTGAAAGCTTTTTTAGAAAACAAAACCTTAAGAAGATTCTCTGTGGATATTTTAACACTATTTTACAAAGTGATGCAGTACTATAAATTAATTCACACCAATTTTTTACAGCTTTTATTTCTCCTAATTGCTCCATGTAAACTAAAATTAATGCTTTGAAAATAGATTAAAACCACCTTTGGCTATCATTTATTAAATAAGTGTGTCTGGTTAGTTTGTAGGCCGTATTTCTTATGCTACCCAGAAACAAAATTCATGTGGGCATTGAAGTTCACGTCACCACTGCCTTTCAGAGTTAGTCCCATCTTTTATACTGTTGTCATGATGATTCTTGCCTTTTTCTTTTATATACCTTTTATATATTCTCTGTATTCTTAGGATACATATTTATAATTTTTAGCCTGATATTGTAGCTGATATTGTAGCCTAGTTCTGGGATTCTGCTAGGCAGGGAGACCAAACATCCTCAGATGGAGGCTGGAAGCCCTCATGCTGTCTTGGTTCTCTATAGAAACCAAGGTTGCAACATTCTCTCTGGAACATATTTTGTAAACAGGGTTCAAGCCTCATCTCAAGGAGGGAGATACTTTAGAACAGAGAGATGTCATGCCATTTATTAAGGCTTCTTATTGGGGGATCCCTGTCAGGTATGCTAATTTGCAAGGTCTATAAAAATTGTATACCCATTATACAGGGTGTGCATTTCACCATTTCCCACCTTGACGAATTGTGCACCATAAAGATCCTTATCAAATACCGAGGTAAAACCCTTTTATCCCTTTAACCGTGTCTGGCTCATAATTCTAAGAACAGAAAAAGGCATCAGTACTTTATGCTTGTTTGGTTACTGCATATTTTGCTGGAGTGCTCAGGAAAGGCAAATGGATTATTTGTGTATTGAAACACTTTCCCTGCCTTGAATATCAGAGGAAAGACTTATCTCTGCATGCCATCTCAAAGACCCATTAGACCAGATTTTGTTCTTTTTTCACTCTGCCCAAGGATGTAGCAGGAGACAGGGGGATTCTTGCTGTGTGTTTAGCAGGATCTGTGAACATATCCAAGGCCAGAACCATTCCTCTGATGCCAGAAGAGGTGGAGCGTCTTACACTTTGAGCTACCTACTTTATGAACAGTGATGCTTTCAAGCCAATTGAAGTGGAAACACACATGGAAGCTTTGCCTGCACTTCTAATAGTGTTCACCAGTAGGCTCTTTATTCTTTTTTTCAACAGAGGACAATTATGGGATGGATGGGAAGGCTAAGCTGCCCATTTTCACTGGCGACATTGACTGGCAAGGACTGGAAGACTTGTACAGTGTGAATGAAAGTGTATATGAATACAGACACAACTTTAGACTTAGTCTGGCTGACTGGACTAATTACTTGAAGGATGTAGATAGAATGTTTGCACTGCTGAACAGTTATTACCAGCAAAATAAAACAGACAAGGATAACACTGCTCGAAGCAACGGGGATGGGGACGAATCATCCACACCATTCACCTTGGTGGAAATGAGTTCTGCTGAGGAGTCCAGCGGCCTGACTGCAGAAGAGTTGCAGCTTATTGTGCCAACAGACTTTGCAGCCCTTGCTTTGAGCACGGTGTATTTAAGTCAGGAGAAGAAACTTGAATTAAACAATGATATTCCTGAGAAAAGTAGTTTGAATGACGCACACTGGAGAAATAGTCATCAAGCTGAAAAATTGATGGAGGATAAAGAATCGGACCGTTTTGATATGGATTTCAGTGGAAACGGTTTGATAGAGTTGGAGTCCCGGCATAGCTTTATGCTACAGCCCATCAGCATTCCTCAAAAAGACACTCATCAGGATAGTGACACTGTGGAAGATATATTTGAAGATCAAATATATCTTCCCATGAGGTCTGATGAACCCTTCATTCATCAGACTGTAAATATATCCATTAGAGATTTACCTGTCAATACCCAGGAAGCAGGAACTTTCTTTAAAAAAAACGAACAGAGTCTTGCAGGAGAAAGTTCACAAATCCTAAATGCAGAAGGCAGTGCCTCAGCTCCACTCTCCTTGGATTAGATCAAGTTGTAAACCGTTAAATAAGTTCTCCTTTTTCTTATTAGCAAACTAATAAAGATAATCATGACAACTGACATTCCATGTTTATTGTAGATATGTTTTGCAGCTAAATTGAGCCCAATTCAGTATTTGTCTCTGTGCATTTTTTTTATTCACATGCACATGCTTTCACTGTAATTCTCCACACTGGGAAGCAAGATTTCCAGTTTTTCATTAAAAGAAACAGTGTTAACTTTCAAATGCAGTAGCACATTCTCTGAAAGCTAAAAATTATGTCTTTGAAGAGGATGTTTAATTACTTTCTCTGCTTTCAAATGATCCCACCATGAATGAGTCTTTCAGTTCACCCAATATGCCTGCATAATGTCTTTTTCATCAATTATTTTAACCACTGGCAATTCTTAATGTCACGCTTTCAAGTAAAATGCACTTTTAAAATCTGTATGCCATACCATTTATACATTTAATACCTTACAGGTTCTTACAGTTTGCTCGTTGTCTTATGAAATTGTTAAATCAATAAATAGACTGACCTGAAAGAGGTAAACAGCATGGATTGTGGAAACAGACTCTTTGAATATTATTTTAGCAAAAATATTGCATGTTTTTTTTTTACTTTAATTAAGTTTACTCTCAGAAAGGTATGGCTAATGATTGTTAACTGTAGAAGGATTTGTTTAAATTGGACTGTTTCCCTATACGTTGATATTGTCAGTATTAAAATTCCATTAATTTTTTTTTACCTTTATTTTTGGCTGGTACAGGTAGAAAGGTTTACATCAACACATAAGTGCTTTTGTCACTCCACCTGATTTTTATTATTCTGAATAATATCTTGAAAGCATTATTATAATTTTGAGTCTTAAATTCTTTTTTTGTTTTGAACAGGCATTAAAGTGAATGATAAAATCATGTTAGATTTCCATTATTTTAAACACAAAAGGCACATGAGGGTAAAAAACAGTAGTTTAGTAATAATTTTTGTTGTTGTACTCTAAATTTTTTCTTGAACTTTACCAAACATTAAATTTTATGAAGTATAATACAAAAATGACTTTGAAAAATCTGTATTACTCAAAACTTAATATTCTCCCTTGCTTTTTTATAAATTTCTGAATAATTATCACAAGAAGAACAAAAGAGAATTACCTCAAACAGATGTGATTCCATAGTGTCCAACTCACAGGTGTGTTTCTTACCTGTTACATGTTATTTAGAGTAGTGAATAATTTTTGGCTATTGCAAGCACTGCAGGTTAAACTTACATTCATTACATTGTATTTTAAGTTGAAACTTTTTAAAAAGGAGATTCTTTTAGTAGGATTTTAATAATTTTAAGAAGCAGTCTTTTTGATGGACTCTGTAAATATGTTAAAATTACTAGTTCTTTATCTGATGTATGTGTCATGGGCTGATTGATAGAGAAACATATTTATGGTCATGAATGATGCTATTTGTACATAGGTTTTAAGTTGCTAGGATACAAACTGTGTTTTTAAATCTTGTATAATATTTCTGTGATACTTTTATAGTACAATTCTGGCTTCGGGAAAGTCTAGAAGCAATATTTCTTGAAATAAAAAGTGTTTTACTTTACCTGCTTCAGAGAAGTCCAGATGACCCAGTTCTCCTCCTGATCAAGTTTTATTTCAAAAATATGTTAACAGTTTCAGCTTTAAGAATCCATCCACATTAAAAACAACAGGTAACAAAATAACACACAACATTCTGTTAGTTATAAATTATTCCTAGAGATGTGAATAATATATATATATTTGTTTAAGACATGCTGTGATTTAAATTTTTTTTAATTCCAAATTCATCTGACCCTTTCTTCCTTGAACTCCATGCACCGAGCTGCACAACCAGCAGTTCCAGAAGTAACGCAATGTTTCATGGAGCCAGGTCTTGCTTTGCTGCTTTCTCTCCTCCCTGCGCAGCTCTCCCTGTGACAGCAAAGCACTGCAGACCAGACATGCAGGGCATACAAAAAAACGAACCAAAGATCTCTAGCCAGGAGTTGCCTCCTTGTACAAGAGTCAGCATGAAAAAGAATTTAGCTTTCAAGATAAACTCTCTCTTACATGCACTCTATGTTTGTTTGATGGCCTGTGAATAACATTACCTTCATAGCTAAACTCAGCCTCTGAATCTGTGCTTCTTGAACTGTTCTTTCTTTCACACACTCCTTGGACACTGGTGCTCCTGCAGACATGAAATTATAGGTGATGTTTGTGGGGGGATCAGGAAAGCAGATGAATCCAAGTGTTCAAAAAGCAGTCGTTGCAATGCCAGATAGAGCCCTGAGAGAAGTCTACCCTGAAAGCACACTAGCAAGCACAGGATGTATTTCAAAGCAGTGTGAGGAGCAAGCTGAGCCAGCAAGTTTGGAAGGACTTGAAGGACAAAGGCAAATTGAAGCAAGGTGTCATACAACCACCTCTCAAATCTCTGTGCAGGGAATTATCCAGCACCAACCATATGCCCTATATTCTTTGAAAGAACCAAGCAAGGTGCTTTCTCTCTTAATCCTTGTGTAGAGATAGAGAAGGGAATGGTGCAACAGTGTGGGCCACCCATTCCCCCACCTATCCTCCCTCCTTACCTGGGGGCTTAAAGTACTCAGGAAATGGGAGAGCATCTTACTAGTTTGAAAGTTGTCTACCTTCCTTCTTCCAGGACAGTACTCAGTTGTCTAAACTATCAGAAGCTTAGACAGTGCCCTATCTTCT
Source organism: Dasyornis broadbenti (assembly GCA_013397935.1). Taxonomy (NCBI): domain Eukaryota; kingdom Metazoa; phylum Chordata; class Aves; order Passeriformes; family Dasyornithidae; genus Dasyornis; species Dasyornis broadbenti. The sequence goes on from VZRN01002962.1 coordinate 514,974, forward strand.
AAACTAGGTGGCAGCTTTTTTTTACAGGTCTCTTATAGGAGTGTGGAGGAAAGAAAGCATAAAGGATGCTCATTCTGTAGGCAAGAGGTACAGGGAGCAATGGGCTCTGATCCTTGCTCTCTTGGAAACATGCATCAAATATAAAACTAAACCAAGTTAAAGAAGCCAAAATCTCTCATATCTCCAAGTGTGCAGCCTAAGCAGCGTGTTGCTGTCCCCGTATTTTTGCATTTCTTTATGCGCAGTACTTCTTGTCCCGTAGCTGAGGCAGTAGAATCCATGACTGGCACATGGTGTGACTGCCAGGAAGCTTTTACAGGCAGTTGCAGGCTCAGGAATGGAAAAAGCGCCTAAATCTGACTTTGTTGGCAAGTGCTCCTCACAGCAGGGGAGGGGATAGCCAAGGGGAGGACCTTCATGGCTTTTTCTAATCTGCAGAGCAGTGGCAGGTATGCCTAATCTAAAAGGCAGTACATAGCTCATTACTTTCTGAAGGGCCCCTGGAGCTGGACAGGAAGAACTTTAAAACTTGCACATCTTTGGGAGGTAGCAATGTTATGTGAAAAGTTTCATCTGGAATTTAAAATAAGGCAGGTAGTATTGCCCTCACATCTTGGAAAGTGTGAGACACTTTCTGAGACCTTCCAGCAAATGAAATCACTGAAAAAGAGTAAAGATGTGTAGTTCAAATCCCCCATCATGGGCAGGGACATGACTTAGAGCTGTTATCAGTAGGGGAATCCTGTCGTTCCTGAGGTAAATGCACACTAGCAGCTTTGCAAAAAACAAACATTTGGATCAGACCATTGTTCTGGAGTTCAGCCACCTATAGGTTTTTATGGCAGTCGAGGGAAAGTATTTTAGAATGCAGGTCTGAGTACAGACCACCCCCACTCTCCCAACCAAAACCCCTTGAGATGCCTGCAGCTGTCTACATTGGAAGTCACACAAGCACAGACGGAGAGGATCTCTGTACAACCATCAGGGCTGAGAAGCCAAGAGGTGCAACATCCCTGTCCAAGGAAGTTCTGTTCAGGACTAGACTTGAGTCCTGAGCAGCCATGGGTGCCCGGTGCCTGGTACGTGTGGTGCTGTAACAAAACTTCTTCCTTTAGTTTCAGCAAAACCCAATCCTGTTTGTGTGCTCTGACACCATTTTTCAGTGAGAACCTATGTGCAGTAAATGGGGGACAAGGCACAGAGTAATTTCATAAATGATGTGTCACACCTGAGGGGACAGTCACAGCCTGAACCGCTTGGGACTGCCTGGAGGACGTTCACGGCGGCGCGGGCAGCAGGTGTCAGTGCAGAGCCAGGCACAAGCGCCTCTCCTTGAGCCCTGCCTCCCTCCCTGTGCTTCCAGCCACTGCCGAGGGCTGCATCTCTCCAGTCTTCAACCAGCAACGGCACCCGAGATGTGCTACAAATCTAATTTCATGCACTTTCCTTGGCATAACAACTCTGGTCGAGGACACTGGTGATATGCAGGGGGATCTGAAAGATGCTTTTTTGTATGGTTGTATGTATTGGAAATGAAAACACGTAACTCTCACTTTGAACTTGGAAATCAGAGAGGATCTGGACCCAATCAACACGCATGATATGCTATTTTTTATTTCCAAGTATCAAGTATTCAAGAGTTTGTTTTGTAAACACATGTTTACAATAGATGCTGACAGGAAATTTCATTAAATCATGGGTTATACAATTTTAAAATTATTCTAAGCTCTGTTGAGAAATAAATATCAATTAAAAAAAAACCATACAGGAGCCTAAATTATGCAAAAATACCCAGCATAAATCAATTATTCTCTTTTTACCACAGCACAGCACCCACACACTCATACAGTCATACATACTCTACAAATCTCCTTAATACTCTACACATTTGCTTAATAATGAGTTTTTTAAAAACTAAACAGTTACAGGCAATGTGCCCACTCCATGCTCCTACGATACTACTCAGACTGTTGCTGTTCTGCACAAATCATTTGGTAGAGGTATGCACTGCAGCCAGGGGCCAAACTCCCATGTGCTCAGCTGGTGAAAAGAGCAGGTCTTCTTTAAGGAAAGCCTCCACTCAACTGTGGAGCTCACTGATGCAGAATTTTCTTTTTATTGCTGAGATCCAGCTTTGGGTCATTTTGTACCTTTTTTTTTTTTTTTTTTAATTTCCCTCCACGTTTTCAAATATGAAGTTTGCTACAGGGGCAAAATTTCTGCCCTGTCAGTCAGAATTGTGATTACTGCTATTAGTGCTTTCAGTGCATGAGCAGCCCAGGCACAATAACATGAAAAAATTATAGTTCAGAATTCAAAATGGAAGGGAAAAAATCTTGTCTTCAAGATTTTAAAACCAAACCCCTCTGTTGAAAATCATAGCTCATTTTAAAGTCAACCAGATTTGGCCTTTTTCCATTTCTAGAGATAGAATTTGCTCTTATTCTACCTCTCTCTTTCTGATATTCTATGAAAGAACATTCATATTCCAGCTCACAATCCTCGTTTTTAAATCAAACACTTACTTAACATTGCCTGGTTAAGTGGTTCCAGAATTTAGCCCAGTGTTTCCCATCATTACTATAGAACTTATTTTTAGCCCCTGCTTAAGCAAAGCAGCTAAATAAAGTAACATGCTACAGCAGGCTGAATACATTCTACATTGACACTTCTGTGGTCTGTGTAGGTTTTACTTCACCTGTTAGTGCTGGGCCAAATCCTACACTGGCTCCTGAAATTACTTGCCCACACAAGAGCTAGGTAGGAATTGGCCCACCAGGAATTACAAACTCTGTCTTTGTTGGAGCAGTTCAGACTTTAGGAACAGAAACACATACAGTTGCATCATTGACATGCCTTGAATATGTCATTTAAGTCATAGTGAATACATCATAAAATACTTCAGTACCGATTAGCACCACAGTGTTGTTTAGTCATTTGTCCAGAGATTATCAAGCTGTCTCACCCTGCCTCAAGGTGAACAATGTTTTGGATGCTTATTGTAGCCCTTCATTAATTCTACAGCTTTTCACCTATTCTGTATAATGAACAAAACACTGTTATAGGATAACATTGTGACAACTGGTTTGAGATTGAAAAAACAAAAAAATACAGTACACACAATGCATAATGCAATAATTAGAAGAGTAGAATGGAACCTGGACAAATAAGCATCTATTCTGTAACACTTGAAGTCAAGACAACTTTGGAGCCACTTTGAAATTGCAGAGCTATGTCTGTGTTTAAAAGGCTGTATTAATAAAAAAAACCAGCTTGACTGAAGGGGTGACTGTTACAAGTTATTAACTGTCGTTATTAACTGTAATTTAATATAATGGATATGGCCACAGGATACGGGTAGTGTTAACTTTCCTCCTTAATTTACGCAATAAATTATGAGGAAAAGACAGGAAAAACTTCCTTCCTGAGGATCAGTTAGGCTTTCAAACCTTTGGCCACAAAGTAACATGTATTAGTGATATTCCGTGTAAAGAAGACAAATCATGTGAACCCTTGGCCATACCCTGTCCTCACACTGAAGGCTCCACGTCCCTACTCTGTGACAATGTTTACATGTAATCTTTTCGAATGGTTATTTGTCAAACAAGATGTTACAAGAAACAAGAAGAAAGCCCTAATTCCGTACCAAAGAGTAAGTCTACCACCATGATGTTGACTGCCCATTTTCTAAGCACTCTAAAGTGATGAAAGTGTCCAAAAAATCAAGTCCAGTATGTGAAGAACTTGAAATGTGCTGATTACAGTTTTAAACCACAAGTGGCAAACACTCTGTCCAAAGCAACGACGATGCAGATTGCAGTCCAGGTAAATCTCTGTTACCAGGTGTTTTAAGCCCCTGGAAAGCAACCACAGCTGGATGGCTTCAGCTGGGGGGAGCCCAGATTCTGAAGCATGCAGCGTGGCATCTCCTAAACCATTGTAGAAGACACACTATTGAGAAAACAGAAAAAGATAAACTTGTTTAGGAAGTTTTTTGTCTTTGATCTCCGAAAATAGCAGTAATAACCAGTGAATAGAGTATAAAAGCTAAACAAGCACTTGATATTCCCTAGTTCACACACACTTGCTAAAGCACCAGCTTGTTAACTTCCAACCCAAGGTATGGCCTAGTTCTTCAGCCTCAACACTGGACTGGTGAGGCCGAGAATCTGGCTCTAAAATAGCAGTAAGACACTTTGGACCTATTTATCATCAGTTTTATGTCAATATAACACCATGAAGAGCTGTGGTATCACATGCACAGAAAAGTGTAATAAGGCAGCAGTAATTCAGGCATTTTGAGGGAAAACCCACAAGAACAGTGCAGAAGGTGCTGACTCGTCCCAGACACGCTCTGGAGCTCTACTGAGCAAGCAGTGCTCTGCTCCGTTTGTGTGGGACACTGACAATTTGTCATCTGAACCTCTAGGTCCAAATCCTGTGAAAGGACACAATTTGAGTCTACAGTATCACTTGGGCAATTTCATTGGCTCTAAGATCAGAAAGATACCTTTATTTAATCTATCTCTCCATGTGGCACACAGGTTTTCAACCACAAATTCATAAAATAAGTAAACGGAGGGAAGAGCTAGAATGGATGAATCTTAGACCATGTCCACAAAATATTTTGAATTTGAATTCTATTTGAAAATGACATCTTTCCTCCATAGCCAAATATGTAAGTAGCCACACCGAAATGTCACAGGAGAGTACTCAAGTGCTACTATGTGCTATTCTGGTTACAATTATCACTGAATGCATGGGGGAAAAAGCTCATCATGGAAACACTCTTTGAATAAAGGAATTTCTTTTTGAATTTGAATGGATTCAGTCCCATACTTACATATGTGAAATATTTTTAAGTGCCTTACTTAAGTTTATAAATTTACCCATATATTTAAGTGTTCTGCTGGATCAGAGCCATAATGAATAGCTAATTAATAAGCAATATTTTAAAAACCCATATTTTTGAAAACACTATTTTCAAGAATTTGTAGTTGATTTAGGACCTTTCAAATGTACATTTCTAATGTACATTTCTCCTAGTAGGAGATTTGTGCCCCTACTTCAATAACAACAAGTTCTGAAGAACTGCACGTTATTACATGCACTTTTAAAGGTACATAGGCTGGCCAAAGAACTGAAAGTTTCCAAACAAATATAAATTGCACCATAATATTCGAAGTTTCTTGCAGCTGCTCACACTGTACTGAAAGGATATAAAATGTCATCAGTTCCAAATTATATCATATTATATGCAGTGTGCTGATGGGGAAGAAGGGGGACCAAAACCAGAGGGCTTTTCCCTAATACTGGAAACACAGAGTCCCACTCTCCAGATTATGCCACCCCCCAAAGATCTACAAATTATCTCCTGAGGGTGCTGCATTCATAAGAACCCAAGGCCACAGCTGCATCCATTCTGAAGTTTTCTCATTTTTGAGGAAACAAGGGTGAATAGGAGGCTAAGCAGGGACAATTAACCTGCTCACTCAAGTCCATATATTTGGGCTACTTCTCCTCTCACGTTCCTCACTCTAAATCAGGACTAAGTGGTGTAAGAGGGAGTTAGTCTATGTCCCTATGAGGGCACAATGGCACTTTGGCCATCACCAGATGTTGTTGTTCCATATTATCAGTGGCTGGTAAACTGCAGGCAGGTGCCTTGGGTTTGCTACCGATAGCGGCCTGTGGGTGAGCACTCCTGCTTTACCCTTCCTTGTACTCACTGCTATCAAACCTTTTGTGTTTTGGGGGTAGAGAGAGAAGGTGGCAAAAATTACAACTTAATGGAATTTTCTATTCTATGGTGAGAGGATCTCACAGTAGGAAGACAGCATGGGCCCCTTCACTGGATGACAGGCAAAGTCCTTTTCTAGTTCCTTTGAAGACAGTTTAGCACCATGTGTCGACCATGACTACTGCTAGGGATGCACTCAATGCCTCTGGCAATTCTGCTTCCTCCAACAATGACAGCCTCAGAAAATAGTGTTTTTTCAGCAGGTCTCAGTCCATATATTAATCAATGACAATGCTGGAATTGACATTTCTAGGAAGTTAATGTGTTTCCCCTGCATACCTTTATCGGCTTAGTTTAGACTATTATAGCTTACTCACAAGAAACCCTCCTTCAGGAATCAATCAAAAACTGGCCAGAGTCTCGGTTTTCTTTCTTTCAGAGGACGCTGACTTAATTGACTTTATAGAAATTTATTCGTATTGCCAAAATTATCTATATCCAAAACCAGGAACAAATTTGTTTGAAAAGTAAGGAATTACATTTTGTTTCGCATATAATTCTAAAAGAAAAAAAAATAAAATGTAATTTTTAATTAAAAATTAAACTTGAAAGTATGTAAAGAAGGCTTTTTCAGTATTTCTGAAGTTAACATCTTTCCTTCTACATTCTACTTCCTCAACCATTTAGAAAATATGAATATTCTTAGAAGCTGAAGGGTCAGGATATACTTAAAAATAAATGGTCTCCATTGCAACAAGCTCTGAATTCCCTTGAAAGCTCAGAAGCAGCAGAAGCTGCAGAAGTATCACTTTTACCACTCTCATTCTTTGGTATCAGTGCCATTAGATCCTGACAATCCTAACCTACTCTCCCTTCGTTTTTGTGTGGAACAGAACCACACAAGGCATGAAATAAAAGAGATCAGGACAGATGATTAATTTTCAGTATTTAAAATTCCCTAAATGCTCTGTTTCTGAGGTATTTGAAAAGATTGTCGCTCTTCATTTCTCTCTGTAATGATTAAAATGGCGAAGTGATTAAAATGGATGAGTGTTGGGCTGCAATTACACTTTGTCCTACTACTTTACCAATTTTTGTAATGACAAAAAATTCTTGGTGCAACAAGCATTTGAGACTGAAGCAAAAGGAAACATTTTTATCACCTATTCTGATGTCCTATAGCAAATACATATATATACACCAAACACCTTTGAGTTTATTGTGAGGAAATTTATTTCTTGGGACAAGAAGTGTAGAAGCCAACATCGCAGGGAGTGTGTGCAGACTGAGGCCACATTGTATCTGGTGGCTATATAAGAGGAAAAAACATTCTCAGGCTTAACCCAAAAAAGCTACTAATATGGACAGAATAGTAGGAAGTGATCAAAACAATATTATTCTATCTTTGGGATAGAAAAATCTGAGTTTCCAGACAGAAAGAGTAAGAATTGTTACAAACTACATAAATGGACTGAGACATTCTGAAATAAGCAGCCCCATGGGTAGTCCCACATGCTGGTCAAGAGGATCCAGGTGATGACAAAAGGCAGTTGGCAAAGGCAGAGAGGGAGAGCTACTCTTCCCAGGACAACTCAATGGATGCCAAGGACAGTACTGCCTTTAAAATCAAGGACTTGGTTCCATATAAAGTTTGATCAATATACATATTCTAAATTCAAAAATTAAATCAGGAATAACTGTTCAAAGAGATGTAGAAGCTCTGCTCTTTCCTATTTATTTTCACACAAGTTCTCTACTCAGCAAAACCCAAACCAGACTATGACTGAGTCCTCTTAAAAGACTGCTTTTAATTTCCTACACTAAGACTTCCCCTGCAGGGCACAATACAGACTTGACTTCCTAGTGTCCAACGGAAATAATTTTTTGCCCTTTGAGACATCATTAGTACCTCATGAGCATGGCACTACAAAGCCTCCAGAGCAAGAAATGAAATGCCAAGCCATTTGATTACAAAGTCTCAGCATCTCCTGGGGAGAGAACACACTACAGTAATTTGGAATAAGCAAAGGCCACATCATGTCCTGTGAGTCCATGCCTGCTGATAATTTCTGTTCTTAGCTCTTCCTCTGGAAGTCCAAATAAGAGACAAACTCACCCTTTGCCTTCACAGGAGCTTTCAGTGAAGTTGAGAAGAGGAAAGGCAGCCATATGTGGGACAAACCACACATCCAGGACCTCCAGGCCTGTCCCATAAGCCTGCCCAGCACCGGGCAGCCTGAGAGACAGAAGTGTGGCTGAAACAAAGAGGGTCTGAGCCTGCCCTCCCTTCCCAGCTGTGTCAGGGGTGCCTTGGTGGTGCCAGGAGTGCAGGGAGCACCTCCCACCTGGCATTAGAGTGGGCAGGGAGAGACTCTTACCAGGCACCAGAGTGGGCAGGCTGCTCACAGCTCTCTGGAGGGGTTCCTCTGCTCACTCCTGCAGCGGCTGGGAGCAGCACCAGCCTGAATTCTACTGCCACTGGCTGCGAGGGACCTGCCAGGTCCCAGACACCAGAGGAGGCCATTAGCTCCTCCCTCGGGACTTCCCCCGCTAAAGCTGAACTAGACTGGCATGCAGTTCTGAAGGGCAGCCAATCTTCCTATCAAGCTGTAACCAGCTGTTTTCTTCTTCAGGAAAGTATGGATTTGGTGCTAGTAACAGCCACCCAAACAACATTGCAGAAATATGCACGTATCTGCTCTGGTATGTGTGTGTGATTCCTACATCTTAATGTTACTATAAATTAATACTGAAGTTTTTTACTTCAAGCATTACAGTTTCCTATATACTTTGTGAAGAATGACTACATCCCATCAAACAAAAATTAATGCACATTTTGACAGGATAAAGATGTTACAACTCAACATTTGCAAACGTTACCTGATGTATAACTCTTGTATGGCTTGACATGTTATTAACAGTACTTTAAACCTTATGTTATTATTTAATTTAATGATTATGCCTGAAAATAGCCCCTTTCAAATTCAGTTGCAGTAATGTCTTTAAAAGCAAGCTTTAAACTTAATTTGCTGCACATACAATTATCCAAGTTGCATAGTTTAAATAAGTTCAGTTGTGCTTTGTAGCAGAACTCACAGTAATTACTCATCTCTTAAAAATACAATTTGCAGATATGAAGTTGACATACATTTAAGCATTTTTGTAAGTCTAGACATCAACAATATGAGTTTTTGTCACTCTTCCACTGACTTCTCCTGTTCATAACACCTCATCTTTACAATGATATTAGATCAGAGCATGGACATTTAAAGGACACATCTGAAATAATTACAAACACAATTTTTAAAACTCCATTGTTGAGAGGGGAGAAACAAGAACTTGGGTTGGTTTGAGGTATCCAGCCCTCAGGAACATATTATGGTTGTTTGCATGAAGCTTTGTTGGTTTTATCACGTGTTACATGTAGATTAAAAATAGAAGGCACAGGTGTTTTACAAGGCGCCATAATTAAGTCAACCAACAAAACTAAATATTACGTTACCAAGCCAGGGGTCTATATCTCAACAGTGACTTCTTCCAATGCATTTTCATTTGAGGAATTTATTGCTTCCGAAAAAGGGCCGGGGTAGGTCTGTGCTAAGCAGTTCATTCCTTGTGCCACACTGATGTCTCCTCGGGAACTGAAGGTAGGGCAGGATCTAGTCCGTGCATAGTTTTGTTGGGGTCCAGCTTGTCCCACCATCTCACTCACAGTGTTCACCGGCGAAGCCCTCCAACTCTGTCTCTGCAGTTGTTCTTCCTTACACTTTATGGAATACCAGGCCAGAAAAATAAAAAAGAATCCCACGAACTTGAGAGCAGCTGCCAACCCAAAGTAGACAAAACGAAACGAGGTGACATCGTATTCCCAACAAGATCCTTGTACACCGCAATCCTGTTGCCAAAGCATGCATGTGGTGTCAATAACAGCCCCAAAATAAATTGGAGTGGGAATGTAAGCTGAAACAAAAATAGCAAGAGAAATAATACGTGTTAGCATATTGTGGAAAACTTCTAAAGAAACTATAAGCCTCAGCCAAAGGGTGTAGGTTGAACGTTTTTGAGATTTCTACACTGCTGTTCTCACATAAAATGTAAAACATGGAAAACTGGTCAGCCAATCTTCCCACCAACACTACTTACCCCACACGCGAAACTTACCACAAATGGGAGAGAATTCAAACAAAGTAGCCAGTGCAGCAGCAGCTTATAACAGGTACTTCAATCTGCTGTCCCAAGACAGCTCTTCTTGAGCTACATGATCCCCCCCCCAAAAAATCCAATTTTTCTCTCAGGAAGTAAAATATGAAAGAAGGTGAAATACATAATTTCCATAGCATTAACTGTTGAACATCCTTTCCCCATGAGGTGGGAAAGGTGCTGGTTTTAGATTAAAGAGAAAAAGAACCAAATATCACAAAACGTTACTGAAGACAGATGTAAGTGGTAAGACCACTAAGATTATAAATTTCGTTTTGAATAGATCTTCCTGAGAAACAGACTTTAACTTCTAAGGCAGCTAAAAATGCAGCCAGTCCACTGAATGGTCCTGCTTTCTCCAGAAATACAGCACCTTCAAGATGAAATTGAAACATCCTTCCTCAATCAAAACTTGGAGATGCAGCTCTATGGGCTTCTCTTGTTCTGATAGAATAGACCTTGCTTGCTCTAGTCATGTATTTCACAGTAGCTGAACACCTGGAGTGCTCTTTATGGGCAGGATTTTAGAAATTCAAGAGCTTGAAGGAGACTGCTTTGAAAAATAATGACTTTTAACATGTATCCTTTTTTGCTTTGAAACACTTGAAAGACATTAAGCAATATTAGAAAAAAGATATTAAGGCATTAAGTAACAAATGCTTATTTGAAAAAATAAAAAAGCTATTGTTATTGTTGAAAGCAACAAAAATCTGTTTCTAAAAGAGAAAAAAATCCTTATAAAGAAATATTTAGTAACCATTAATTTTAAAATAAAATTTGAAACTGTATAAATGAATCCTTTTGGGACAACAATGTTGTTCTAGAAAGTCAGTAATCAAAACCAGAAAATTAACTGCATTTTCAGCTGCAATGTTTTCAGCAGCTATTAATTTTAGGTCCCTAATACAGTTAGTGGAGCAATTAGTTGCAGATTTATGGAACTTAAATATTTTTATGGTGCATTTAAGCTGAATATGGTCTTTATGGAAATGCTGAGCTACTGTAAGACTTACCAAGAGTTCTTAATAAAACAAACTGCATTCCTAGTGCAAAGGGCCGCTCCCCATCTTCCACAGACCTAGCAGGTGAAAAGAAAACTCCAGTGAAGAAACAGTCATAACTGATTATCATCCTGGTACGTTCTGGCTCTACCTCATGGCTTTTTTCTGAGCTATAGAAAATCTTTGTCTAAATGTCTTCTTTTTAGCTTCTACTAGTGTTACCTCCTATTGCTGAGAAAAAAATTCAGCCAGCCCCTCCTGAAACTGTTTAATCAAAATCTCATTCATGCCTTTTGACCTTTCTTTACCTGTGTAAGGCCTGAAGAATTTGATCCAAACCCCTTAAGGAAAGTTAGAGAATCCACACAAAATATTTATGGCTTCTCGTGATAGTTTTCTATTATTTCATATGTCTTAATTTATTTTTCTTAGTATTTTTTATTTAAATTAGAATTAATTGATAACTAAATTGCTGAAAGCTGGATGCAGTTTCTGAATTTAATAGATCTTTGTGTAGTATAAACACTTTGGAGCTACTTTAGGAAAAATATCAGTACAAACATCCAAACAGTCCCTTTAAATACTTTTTCAATTCAAGTAATACAATATTACTTCCACTGGTTTCAAAGGAAAAATGTCAAGCTTACAAAGACTAAATGCAATCTAACAAGATTCCACATTGCAACTACAATTTTAGGACACCACAAATTATCTACTGATTTAAAAATATTTTTAATTCCTAATCCAAAGGTCTAAAGACAGGCAACTTCTAGTGACATTGAAATACACCATAAAAACACACAAAAAGTCTGCAGTCAAAGGGATGCAGCTGTAAAATCAAGTTTTGAAGTCAAGAAATTGAGAAATTGGAGAACCAACTTGGGCCACAGACCTTGGACCAATGCACTAAGCACAGTATGTGGTTTGGGACAGCAGGTGTCACTGTCCACTGTGTGCCACCATGTCTTGTACTGAACAGTACAAAATCCTGATGGAGATGTCCCTTATGTACCTCACAATTGTGAAGTTCACTGCAATGCTGATGTCCATTTGCCTTTGCATAATTGCAATGCAAGGGCAACACGTTTTTATTAGTATTATTTTACATGTGGAAAACTCAGAGACAGAAGGAATAAAGTCAGAAGTCTCTGAACTGTAATAGTGCACACAATAGCTGAGGCAAGACTGAGAAGCTGGAATTCTGATGTGTCCAGCCTTGAGTGCCTGGCTTCAATGACCTAACAGTGATCCTTACGCCCATTCTGTGGATTTTTTGAAAAGCAAACTGGAAGACAAAATTCCACAATGTGACACAGCACAGTCCTCCATGTGTCATTAGCAGGGTCCTGCATAAACCTTAGCCACCTTAAGTCACTTGAGCTGAGAAAATGACAGCAAGAAAGTGCCTGTCCTTGGAGGGGGTGAGACAAAGATTCCTGCCAGAGGATTTCTCAGCTGTGCCCATGACTGAGCCTAAGGATAGCAAAGCTAAGTCCTGACCTGCCTCATGTTTTCCAGGGTTCCGTGACCTCTTACAAAGATGTGCCATTACTATTTTCATAGGGGGCTACTTGTGTTGCAGAATATCAAAGTGAAGCTCTTAAGACAACACTACCAGAAGGAAATCCCACTTCATTGGGAGGATCTTTCTCACAGAAATAAAAGGCCCAAGACTGGTTTAAAAAAAAGCTCAATTTGAAGACAGATTTTACACAAAACCAGGACAAAAGGCATGCCTATGTTAGCAATTAATGCAGCTAAACAGCTAGTGCTGAGACCTGACATGTACACCACAAGCATTTCAAGCATTTGTAGGGATTTACTTCAGATCAGCTCTAACCTGGTCTTATGGACAGGATGCCCATTTGCATCTGGATCATTTTGGGTGTGCTTCTGAAGAGTACCTCAAACACTGGAAAAGGCTTCCTAGAGAGGTGGTCGATGCCCCATGCCTGTCAGTGTTTGGACAATGCCCTCACTAACAGATTTTCATTTCTGCTCAGTCCTGCAGTAGTCAGGCAGTTGGACTGGATGATTAGAGAGAATATTTACCAGAGCATGTAGGGACAGGAAAAGGGGCAATGGCTTCAAACTGAAAGAGAGCAGGTTTAGATTAGATATTCGGAAAAATTCTTCACTGTGAGGGTGGTGAGGCACTGGAACAGGTTGCCCAGAGACGTGGTGGATGTCCCCCCTTGCGGAAGTGTTCAAGGTCAGTCTGAATGGGACTCTGAGCAACCTGGTCTAGGAAAGGTGACCCTGTCCACGACAGCAGGTTGGAACTAGGTGATTTTTCATGTCCCTTCAAACCCCTTCAAATTAAATGATTATGTGCTCATTGTAAGTCCCTTCCAACTGAACTATTTTATTCTACTTTTTCTGTCTTCTAGCGCATCCCCATCTGAAAAGAACTTACTTCTTTAACTCTGAGCTTTTCAGCTTCAGATCCCAAACCAAATAGACATCTTAAAACCATTCTTTGTCCTCATGTTACCAGCAGAACCAATGCTTATGGGTATGCTTTGAAAATTCTAGTAAATAATTATGTAATTTTCCTCTAATTTCTCCTTCTCTTTAAACAGCAGCAACACAGATTATACAAATACAAATTTATTTTAGCAGTAGACCATGTTATGGTTTTTCAGCTTCAACTTTTCTTTAAAAATCAGCAGAACTTCACTTACAGGAATTGTATTTTAAATGGACAAAGATGTTACAGGGGAATGATTATGTTTATGAGACTAGATGGCAGAGATGGGAAAAGCCAACCCAAAAATATGAATCCTTTTTTTCAAATTGACAAATAAATGCCACTGCCTTTCTCTTACAAAGGCTGTGTTGTTCTCTATCCTTATACAGCAATAAAACCACTACTACAGTACAAGTTCAAAATTCTTGTGAAGATAAAAAGGGAAGACTCAAAACCAGGCATGTGGCAGGAATGAACAATTTTAAGAATGAGAAAAGAATAATTTTAAATATTAACTGTTTTCATTTGCATTTGAAAATCCAAACCATTGCTCTAAGGCTGAAAATTTTTCAGGAGTAATCATTTTTTTTCATGATGTTTTGCTTGTTTTCTCTTTATAGGAATTCACTGTGCACTTCATGTTTCCTAAAGTGGATCATTATATTACAAATTTTAAACACAAACAAGTTCCACCCTATCCCCACCAGCCCTATTCTATTCACTTTTTAAGGATACACAAGCTTGACAGGCACCGGTGATAGCAGGCACAGCAAAAACACTTACAAAACATAACTGAGTTCTCACCTGAGTGTCACTATGACTGCTGATGGCTGGGCACATGCTGTTATAAGGGTTACAATGAAGAGAAAGATGAGGAATGGGATGAGCGTGTTGCAGGTTCGATCACACTTCCCAGACACAGCGTAGCCGTTCTCATTCAGGTAGGTTTTGACAATCACCAGCCGGAGCTGACTGCGCTGGCCCACTGTCGGCGGAGTGATCACCTGGCGACTCTGCACACAGGCACACTCTGTGTAATTCCTGACCTGGGAGAGCAAAAAAAAACATTTCCACTTGAAAAATACATGTAAGAAAGACATTGCACAGAGACATCGTACGAGAGGCCCGTGGCACGTATCAATACTTATCTTCTGCCTTGAGCTTCATTACCCCAAGCACAAACCAAGTCACCCCTCCAAGTAATTTTAAAGCTGGCCAGGACTCTCTGTGATGAGGTTGCCTTTCCATTGCTTTATTTAGTTTGAGTTTAAAAAAAATCTGAAATATTTTTGGGAAATATTGACAAAACAATTCAATCACTTCTGACAGGGAGGTTGGAGAAAAATACTGTTTTTATTGTACTACAAAAAGTGTGAGGAAACACTCTTCAGGCAGCAGTGACAATGTCATATTCTAAAATTTAGCAAGCTGCTGACTTTCATATTCAGGCAATATCTTCTGCCATGTTAAAGGAAGGCTACCCAGATCTGGCCAAACAGTGCCAAGCTGCACTCCAAGCTCAGGACCTTCCACCTTGCTGTGGGTGTGGATTCAGACAGGAGCAGGAACAGAAAATAAAGGGAAAGCAGAGACTAAAACAGTGAGACTGAAGAACATGAGGGATTCCTGAATGGACAAAGAAAATGAAATTAAGAGACTAAATAAAGCAGTAGCATTTCATAGGCAAAGGGGACTGTGATTTGAGCAAGGTGAGGAAGAGCTAGATCAGAAACAGTCTTCTTTCACATTCATGCTATTTGTGTTTCATCTAATCTAATGAAGATTGTGCAGAGTGTGCAGCAGATTAGAATATTTCAGTGCTACAGAATAAACCAGTCAGGACATATGTGATGTTACAGGAAGGAGTTTTTTGTTCTAATTTTTGCACTCATCAAACCTTGGACCACACATGCACAGAAGCTACAAAATCATCCTAAGATTGTAAATTTTACCACTGAGACATCAAGACATATCGAAATCATGGCTGTTTGTCAATTTTAATATATGCCTTTATATGCATCCATGCTATCATGTAGCCTCACGCTTTTTTCCCCATGGGATTTAGCTGAACATCTTAATAATGTATCCATCTATCTATCCACTATTTTACCTCCTATTTTCAAAATGTCACTTCAGGTACTTTTTTCCCTCACACTAAAATTATTCCACTACAAAGATGGAAAGACTCATATTTTATTTGGATTTTTCTATAACACTGTTATAGCTTAACTCTTTCAAAAAGGAGCCATTTATCTTCAAAACAGTTATGAGGTATTGATGTTGTTATCTCTATTTTGTAATTAAGTAACTGAAACAGATCAAAAATTTCACAGACATGGGTGACTAATTCGAGACAAATGGAATCCTTTTTTTCAGAACATTTTCCATTATGCCCACAAAATATATTCTAAATGTAACTTTTCATGCCTTCAAATACAGATTTTCAGGCAGTGCATCTACAAGTGGCACTTCTGGTTACTGCTCATGTTCATCGTGCAGAACATGACAAATACAAGACTAATGACCAGCTGGGAGGAGTTTTAAGTGACTTGTCCAACATCACTTAGAAACAAAGCCAATGACAGATTCCGGTTTCCCAAGGCAGCACTCCACTCTAGTATCACATGAGTATCTGATTTCTTTCTACAGTGCTTCACCCTAACCTCCTTATTGCTTCCAAATGCAAATGCCAAATAGGCATCCTGCAGAAACTGGTCCTCTTTACTACAAAATCTTGGTTCATCACCAGTGAAACCAAGTCTGTGTATTAAATGAGACAGACACAGCATGACAGAAATGTTGGAGTATAGGAATATATAATTATATAAAACAGGTATGAACTGTAAACTGGTATCCCCTTCCTCTTACTACCAACTTTTAAATGGTTAACTTTGAAAACACTCTATGTTATAAACTTAAATCCAAGTATTATACATTAGCAACATTTGTGTATTATACAGTGGCACTAACTTACATTTGTTGTTTTTTTAAAGTGCCCTACCAAAAAGGATTATTAAATCAAAAAATGCCTTTTCCAAGCAATGTCAGCCCCATTCTATTCACCATTAGCTACTGAGTTAAAACTTCAGGCCATGAAGCATCTTTTTTTCAATCACAAGATGCCGTAGTATGTTTCAAAATCTGCAGTGAAAAGCACACACTCCCAGAGTATTTCCCTACTAAATAAATTAATAGTGCCAGTTCAATATCAAGTGAAATGCAACAAAGATCATGCCTGTGTCTATCAAGCTAGGAAAGCACAAATTAGATTATATAGACACTGAAATTTAGCTCACACTGCAGACTTTTCCAATCGGTCCAAATAATTTTCTACTTAAAAACAGCAAGATAATCTAAAAAGGGAAAAAAACCAAAAAAATACAAAACCAACATTTAAAGGAAACTAATCTATTCTTAGTGGCATCTATGTATGAACAAGCTTTTTCAGACCATTATCCAGGTGACCTGAGAAAGCACAGTGCTGGACCTAACATCCTCCTGTTTCACAGGCTGCCTCAGGACTGCAAATCAGGACACTGATACTTTGTAAGTAAGCTTTCTGGAAAGCACAATCAAGCCCTGAGAAAATAAATGTTTATATTACTTCTTGTCTTTCTTAATTATCCTTTCTTAAAGGACAGTTCCATAACAGAAGAATTTATATTTTTGAACAGAAGAGTTTGTATTTTTTTTATTAAACTAATATGACCATAATGCTCTGTTCATATTTAAGTCAGATTCTACTTTTCAACTGTCTTCTTGTGTCCAGTCCTGGAAACTGCTAAATTTCCATGATTTGATTTTACCAGCAGGATGTCCTACTCCAGTCCAGCATAACTGGAATACTGGGCTGTATTTATAAGTAATTTATATAAATAAGCAATTTATTTCCAAGAAAGAAAGTGGATTATTAGTATCTTTAAAGTTCCAGTTACTTGAGTTTGATGACAACCTTCATTTAGCCTGGAAGAGGTTCAAAAAAAGGCCATGGTCGAACTGTTTTACAAGAACAGAATACACGGGCAGTCTTTACCTAGCCAGGCAAACCACAGACCTATCAGTGCACTGCTGCAGGTGCAAAAACTACTTAGGCAAAATTATGAGGCTGACACAAACACCAATACTTTAAACAGGTCCTAACTAATTTTCAACAGGAGTTTAAAACACTTCTAACTACCTGAAGAGTTAAGTTCTTCCTTCAGTTCAGAGAGGGAGTCACAAAAAAGCCCAGACTGCTCTAAAAGGTAAGACTGAGCATGAAGAAAGACAGTTTGACATGACTGCCTATGTTGACAGAAAGCCGAATTAGATGACACTGAGTCAAGGTACCCTCTCCAAGCCCTGCAAGAACAGCAAGTATGCAGGCCACTGCCTCCAAGGTCTTTGGGTCTGTACTGGAAACACCAGCCCTCCCTATCCCATGGCATTTTGCACTCACTCAGCTGGAGGATTCACTTGGTACAAATGAACTTGTGCCTCAAATTGGTACATAACTAAAGCAAGTGGGCTGGGACCATGCAATAATAGCATTACCAGCTTTTCCAAACATGGAAACGCTCAGAGATGGACGAGTCAGCTGTAGAGAACTCCTCTGAAGCTTAGAGGATGGATGCTTTAGCTAGGAACAGAGAAATCTTCGATCCGCACTGGTCCCGAGGAGCTACTCAGGGGTTATGTGGATGGTGGGTGAAGCACTTACCCCTGTGCTGTGGTTTCCACTATTGATGCAGCCAGCTAGGCAAGGATTAAAATATGTTATTCCATCTGATCCACAGACAGGCTCGTACTCATGAATCTTACATCCACAGTTAACATTACAGCTTCCAGTCAGATTCCTGTGTGCCATGGCAAGAGTGGGACTGAAGAAAGGAAAAAGAACATGCTAGTAGAACACACAGGGAAGTTCATATCCTCCTGTACAGATGAAGCAAACATCCTACTCTGAAACTGAGACGATCATTAGAAGAAGGCTGCATTAACTCTAGGTTTTGTACATGACTTAAACAATATAGAGGAACACCCAAGTCATCCTTCCCATCAACTAAAAACAATATAAAAGAAATAATATCAAAGATTAAAATTTGTATCATATTTGGATATGGAATAGGTGTATTTGTCCCCTGGTTTGGTTTTTTTTCCTTTATTAGTTAAGACATGGCTATTTTACATGTCTATCCTAAGTTGCAGTAATTTCTTTTTAATTACTAATGAAAGACTCAGTGACAAGATTCTGTGAACTAAGGTGAACTAATAGGCATCTCTTCCCACATACCAACAACTGTTCAGAAAACTTAATGCTTGTACTTATAGCAATATGTGAAATGTACAGGAAGCTCTCTAGATATGGAAGACTGCTGTGCTTTTACTAAGTGTCTGTAAATGAACCACCACTCTGTTTCCCTAGACCGTTCCCCAAAATCTAACCAAAGCCCAACTTCCTAGGTGCTCCGCTGAAGGGTTTGGTAATATACTATGAAGAAACTAAAGGGAATTTCAAAGCTGAAAGAACCACACATACCAAAGAGCAGGCTGTCCACTATTACTACTCTAGTTAAATACCGTAGTTAGAGTTAAATAAGCCACATCTAATATTAATTAATGTAACCTAATCACATCTAGTAGTACCTGACGTATAGGAATAAACTATTACCTTTTATCCATACTATTTCTGAACATGCTAGCTCAGCAACGACAAAGAAAACAACTGTTCTGCTTAGATACATATGCAGACCCACCCTGAAATCTAAGTTATTTGCTGCTCTCCTTATGCAGCCAAATTATAACAAGTGAGAATTTTTAAATGGCCCATATTATTTTCATACCTATTTTTACTACACTTGTCACATTCTCTCTTGTTTCAGGTTGCTAAATTAATTTTAAGAGGTTGAAAAGCAAGACTCTGCAGTGTGGTTTACTGCTGGCTCAATTTTCTCCATCTCATTTGTAATTTCACCTTGGTTTAAAATACTTTCAGCAATATGAATGCATTAAGGCAACAGAAAACTTACCTGAATGACCTTATTCATACCAATCTATTGCCAAGTGCTAGGGCTGGCTGAAGCTGAAGACTCCAGCTCATTTTTCCTATATCCCTTCCTGTCTAAAGAAATCACGATTCCTGAGTTTGGTACCCACACTCCCTCTTCCCTGCATAAGGCAATTCCAAGCCACTGAAAAATGAAAAGCAGCTGAGATCAACTTTTTCCCCTGAAGCCTCCCCTGTTACTTAGGAATACTCCCCTTTTCATTATGTTACTTTCTGTCATAGTTGTACTTTAGGCTTTTAAGTTCTGAACAGCTGGGCAAAAGCTACCCATAGAAGGTGTAGCAATCAATTTCCTGACCTCCTATCACAAACACACTGTCAGGCAGTTTTCATCTCCTCCACAATAATTTTTAAACACAGGGGCCAATGCTAATAAAGTGGGTATTTGTGGGAAACACACATATAACCCTTATGGATTTGGACATATTTCAAATGCTTCCTTCCTTGAGTAAAGGCAGCTTAAACACCAGCACCTGCACGGCTCCCTAAAACTACACAAGTCTATGCCTGGTCTTGGAGAGCTCTGGCCAAAATGCAAATTATAGCTTCCTTCACTTCCATATTTCTTGAGAACTGGTAACTATACTGGTGTCTGAGGATTATACTGGAATGCACAACCACTCCACACCAGGCACTACAGTGTAGTATTGAATTAACTGTTCTGCCTTGTTTGCCCTGCTCTCAGTATTCTCAATGGCCAGTGCTGTTTAAAACTACCTCAAGTACCTCTGCTTTAAGCAGATCAATAGATATCCAGGGAATTTCAGCACCTCCTCAGCCAGGCAGGAGCTGAATGGAACCTAGATTGGGTTTGTGGCTGCATCCTCAAGATCCTGTACACATGCTCACAGACTCCTGTGGCTGCAGAGCCTCACAAGGGCTGCTGTTGGCTTGTCTTCATGCCTGTGATGGGTGGGCAAGGCCATTGTGAGGATAAACAATTAGCAGCAGACTGACTGCATCCCAGCAATCTCAAGGAGCACAAGAGACATTCTTCTGTTCCCATCTTCTACTCCTGAATAGACTAGAGACTCGGCTCAGGAGGCATTCTGCACATAGTGAGTGTCACCCACGCTGTGTGTCACCTCACCTCCTGTTGTTAGTGACAGTAGTATTTACTGCTGCTCAGAGCATTCCACTTGACTGGTTTTCTTGTATTTATACATCACTATTTGCTTTTGCTGAATATGCTTGTCTTCTCAGCTGTGCACTTTTGCAGATAATTAAATATTACTAAGTAGCTTTCAAATATTTATTGATTGTCTGCTGATCACACAAATCAGGTTCACAAATTTAGCTCTCGGAGCTACTTTACACTTTATGGTGTAGTTGGATGCTAACCAAAGCCTTTCTGGGTGTTTTCTTTCTTGCTCCATAAACAAACAAGGTACAGTTTTAGAAACAAGCTTGAGCAAGAAGTTAAATATCCAGGACTGGTAGTGGTTCTGTCACCTTCTCAGCTATCATCTGAAATTTGTCTTACTATATCCTGCTGGATTTCAATAAGCAGTATGCAGCAACACATCATATAGCAATGGGCAGACTTTTCCAGTGATCTCTCAACAGAATTTCTTCTCCAATGGAAAAAACACCAAATCATCAAAGCATTCCTCAGGAACATACAGATTTCAGCAGTACAGTGACAAAAGCTTTTCACACCAACAGGAGAGGCAGCATTTTTGGAGTTTTATGAAATCCTAGTCAGCCTGCTGAGCTGGATGTCCCAGATGCTGGAATACTCGGCATAAGAAGAGACTCCAGGAACTGTTTGGAAGATCCTTTCTGCCCATGTTCCTGTTGACAACAAGGCTCTGCCACATTGCACAGAACCAGGGCCAGGGACAGCCCAGACAGCTGGGAAGGGCACAGCTCAGGTTCCACTCTCCAACCTCTCCCACCCTGCAGCACACATTCTTCTGATCTCTTATCCCTCCACCACCTAAAACCCTTCTCAGCAACAGATGAGCAGGATTGTTCCACAGGCAGGAGAACCCATTCCCCATCTCACTCTGCTTACATAGCTAACTCACTTCAGCTGCACTGCTGAACATTTCCATGACACAGAGGTTAGGAAATCAGCTTAAAAAAAAAAAGGTGAATGAAATCAGGCATGCAAGAAATGAGAAGCATGAAATTGGAAACTGAACTGAGACCACTGTGATAATTTAATCTCAGGGGCATTTTTTTTGTTTGTCCTGGAAGAAGACTTCAGTTTACACATATACAAAGCAAATTCGCTCAAATTAATAACAAGCTACTGCAAGCTCTGTCTCTCCAGCTTTCATCGCCTTTTGTTCCTCAGCATATCACTGTAAGATTTATTTGGGGAATTCCTTTTTATTGTTTAGAGCAAATACCTTGCACACAGAGAGGTTTGAGTTTTTTCATTCTTTCAAGAACTTGTAATACACAAAATTATCTATCAACTGCATTTTCAAAAGTTCATTATCAGACCGTTCTAAGAGTCATATTTTCATCTTCATTACCTTCACTGTTCACTCATTGCTCTTCCAATGGTGGGAAACCAATGAAGGATGAATGAATTTCAGATGCTGGGGACATGAAATCTCTACTAACACATGTCTATGTAACCCCATTTTCATCACATGGGATCAACCATACAGCCCATACTGCAACAGATTTCTTGAACACTTCTTTCAGGAAGGAATCATCTTTTTCTTGAAGGTATGTATTTTTCCAGAAGTAAGCTGAACCAAAGCACTCTACTAATCCTGCCTCTTGGCACTGGAGGGCTGCCTACTCTCCCCAAAGGAAAACAGAGCATTTACCCCTGAATTAGAGAACAGCACATCACAGATTTACCTCCATCAGCCATTAAGGGCAGGTTCTCAGGGAAATTGCATCAAAGCTAGTAAGTCCTGTTCATGAGCTGACCCATGGGAAAAGCAGCCTAGTTTCAGTACACCAGCTGCTGTAGAAACATGAGATGTCTGAGAAAGAGCTGCTCTGCTTGTTTCAGCAGGTTCAGATGCTGCCAGCTTGCAATACTGCTGCACCTGAGCTGCCAAGAATACCATGACACCAATCATGCATGAACACACCAACAAAACCAGTCCCCAAAGACACCACTTCCTGAATTATTCTTTCAATTACGAACAATGATGTTGCTCCTTCCATTAATAAGATTCAACTGCAAGTTCACTAAACGTGTGCTGGGACAAAACCCAGAGCCCCATCTGACAAATTGTATTTGTTCACTTTTCAAGGACACTGTTCTGTGTCTCCATGACACAATGCTAGTAAAGCTGATAAAGAGAAGACCTTTATTAGATGTTACTAACAAAGAAAAGGACTCTAGTTTCTAAAATTTTTTTTCTAAATCCTATTACTCCAGAGGGTTGTGGTATAAGAGTAAAGTGAGAAAAGGGAAAATATGAGATTTATTGCCTGAAGTTTTTAGAGCTGTGACCTGTTATTTCACATACTTAGACTTGGACTGAAACATCACTGTACTGGCAGTCAACGAACATATATCGGGGGGCAAAAAGTGGACCCTCTTCCCACAAGGCTACAATTTAAACGAAATGTAGTTTAAAAAAGAAAAGTCCGACTATATTTTGGTAACATCTAAACAAATAATTGATTTTGCACATGGTTTTATTCATACTTATTTAGATCACTGTAATAAGCCACAGGACTGAGGAAATACAAAAGTAAGGAAATAACCCCTTACCACATAATTTCTATAATTTTAATACTGGGCTACAAGATAAAAAGGATTATCTTAATTTGATAGCAGTATTTTCGATTTGGTGTTGAAGGACATTCTGGATGGCAGAGATCTGCAGTCTCCTTGTTGGCAAGCAGCTGAAATTGCAGCAATGATGCAATTTTTGTGTAGCTGTCAAACAAGGGACTCTCTCACTATGTTAGCTGGATTCCTTCTTTGTTGTTATTGTTCTGATCCAATTAGTCACTGCTTTCAAGTTAAGGGATCCCTTAACTGACTGATTGGGCTGAAATAGATACAAGAATAACAGAAACTCAAACTGATGGTACAAGAGGAAGAATATTTGTATTTTTTATGTGAAATGCCTCAGTAAGTCAATTGCATGCTTTAAGTGAACTTTAATTACACCAAAACAACATGAAGCAATCAAAAAGAGTCTGTTTTGATTTATTACACATCAGAAGTATGAGAGATGGAACTGAACTAATCCAGGAGTCTGTCACTATGAGTAAGCCCGTTTCAGCTGCCTTATACCACAATACTTGCAAGAGACATGGTTTGAAAAAAACCAAAGCAGCTGATCTCTGCTATTTCCCTTTTATTCAGTACTGGTGAGGTCACACCTGCAATGCTGGGTTCTGTTATGGGCTCCCCAGTAAAGGAGAGACATGAACATACCAGAGAGAGACCAGTCAAAGTTCACTAAGATGATAAAAGGACTGGAACATCTCTCTTCTGAGGAAAAGCTGAGATAGCTGATACTGTTCAGCCTGGAAAAGGCTCAGGGGCATTTCATTAATGTCTATAAATACCTGAAGGGATGACGCAAAGAAGATGGAGCCAGGCTTTTTTCAGTGGTGCCCAGTGCCAGGAACAGAGGTAATGGGCACACACTGAAACACAGCAGGTTCCCTATAAGTACCAGGAAACAGTTTTCACTGTGAAGGTGACTGAGTGGTGACACAGGCTGTCCAGGAAAGCTGTAGAGCTTCTTCCTTAGAAATATTTAAAAGCCATCTGGACAAGAAAACAATTCATTGATTCAGGACTTCCCACCTGGATGCTGTTCTGGTGCAAGAGAAGGGATGCCATATTGAGGTTTGACATAAGAGTCCTTACATTGCAATTCAAATATCAAACACACCCTCAGAACAAGGCTGGGGCATGGAACAATAGGTTCTAAAATGCTGAGATGTATAATACAGAGGTGCCCTCAATCTTCCTGATAACAAAAATGCTGATGACATGGCAATAACAGCAAAACTGCTTGTGCCCAACATAAAAGAGCAGGAAATCCTTCCTAATAAATTCTAATCTGTGCACGCCTCCAGCTCCCATCCACTTCCTCGCAGCCAGTACAGTTATAAAAATACTGAGTTATGAAACATACTGAATTAGGAAATGTCATTGCCTACTTTTCTCACTACTAGTATGCACATACTTTTATGTTACCTGAAACCCAGTTCATCCCTCTCCTCTGTAGTGGTTTATGGTTCAGTTCACCAAAGAAAAAACTGTACATTTAAATGTATAGGAAACAGTAGAAAGGAACATATCTGTCCAGAGATTATCCTGCAGGGTGTCTACACTGCCCAATGCAGCTGAGATCTCTGAGTTGCTGCCAGTGCAGGTAGTTCAGCTATCACACCTGGCATTGCCATGTTAAAGTAGAGCATCATGCAATACATTTATCCCAAACCAGGCAGCTGTATTGCTTTCCCTATCCAATCTCGCCTGTTGAACTGGCTTTGATGTCCATATGCTGCACTACATTCGAAGTGGAGAATGAAGTATGCGTTTTATTAAACTCACAATGAAAGCATGCTTTTTTATTCCTTGAACCAACAACATTCTTTGACGGCTGAGTTAAAGAGTTGACTACTAAGTAAGTAAGTGATTTGAAGCTATCAAATGATTGACAATGAGGATTATAAGAATGTTTATCATGTCAGATATTCATGATTAATCCATGTGTAGTGCTGCCTTTTTACTATCATTTTGATAACAAATGAGAATTTGATCTCTGTGTTAAAAAATCTGGCTGAACCATACTTTATAACATGCTGGTAATTCTCAATCTCTGACGACATTACAGTCAATATGATTTTTATACTGATTTCAAAGAGTTTATATACATCAACAGTTGTCAGAATTTTGCCATTACTATTTCTCCTCTCTTTTCTCAATAAGAACAATTAGATGAAGGTGGTAAGGAATTAATGCTACTGCAGACTTGCACAACAGCTGTGAATTGATGTCTGTTTCAATTCATGCTATGTATTTATTGCAAATACTATTACTTACTAAAAAAAAATTAGATACTCTTACAATTCCGGCATGAAGGCTATGTGTTACATGGCAATAGTATGCCTTGCCTTCAGTTTAGAAATATCTTGAATTTAAATGGGACTTCTTTCCCCAAACAGAAAGGTACAGGCTTCTCATTAGTCAGGCAGGGACACTCTGACTTACCACACAGATTGACTAATTCCTGTCAGAAATTTATGTTTTCATTCCTATTAATTTTCATTTCTTCATCTACACCCACAGGCTGTCACAAACATTAACAGCAGGTGGACAGTCAAAGCATTCCACCCCCCTCCCATCCCTCTTCTTCTTCAGACCACTAAGCTCAGATGAGGGTATATGACCATGCTACTTCCTTCTAACTGACAGCCCCTCAGCAGAAAGCTTTAAATCTAGGTCTTAGGAACACAGTGGAGTAACAGCTCCATTTTCATCAGCTCTTGACTTTCAGTTGCTGGTTTTCTTTGCTCTAGCATTAAGGTTTGACAGCAGTGTAGTAACACCCAGCAACAAGCAATGCAAAACATTCTTTGTGTAAACAGTGTCTATTTTCTTCCTGCCTTGCCTCCCATTTTGCCTCTTTGCTTTTCACTTGCTATCCCTCTGCCCCACTGTACTTTTTCTCCATTTCATAATCTCTTTTCCTGCTTCACTCTCTACACTCTCTTCAAAATATTAAATGGATCTGATACTCAGCACATGGTCATAATTAAAAGGCAGACACGCCTCAGATGTAAAAGCAAAGGGAAAAAACATTGCTTCAGATAGGTTCACACTCTCCAAACACTTACTCTGTTCTTGTGTTTAACCTACATGAAGAAGGCAATTTTGGGGAAAATCTCATGTACAAAATAAGAAAGAAAATAAAAGCTCATGATCAAGTTTCTAAGGAATCACTTTCCAATGAAAATGTCTCAACTTTTACTATACTGTCTTCCCTCCAAATATCCTTTCTCTTTTTTTTATGCCCTTCCATGCATTTCTTAATGTCACAGCCTAAGTTACTCACTCTCAAGTCCTACAACCACTCCTTCCTCATTGCAGTCTTCTTCACTCCCTATACAACTGTAGGGAATATGGCCCAGTTGCTGTCCTGATGATGATCCAAGCAAGTGCTGGAGGGCATTCACACAACTAGTAAGGGGTTCAGAAGCAGTGCACACCACTCATGTTGACAGCACATGCCTAAGCGATTCCTCTCAAATAGGGATTGTAGACCTAAGATACTATTAAGGTTATAATTCATAAACCCATTCAGAAATAATCTTCATAATCTATTTAGTATTTTCACAATTTTCATGAGCAGAAAACATTTTGAAACAGTAAGCAAATACTAAGTAATCTACAGATGACACTATTCTTATTTTTCTGCATCACTGAAGGTCATACTAATGTATTTTCTTACCCCTCAAAAACAGGAGTTACTACGTAAACTCCGTTATAAACCAGATGTAAAAAACTAGGGCCACATACTAACAGCATGTGTTTATATCACAATACTCAGTGAATTCTTATTTGAACATGTAGCTTCCTTAGTACAACAGCTATCAGCACTTTTTACCTTTCTAGATCAGGCTTATTGGAAAAAGCTGGTTTTGCCACAGATAATCATCCAAGACACTTACCCAGTTGTGTAAGGTATATTTATTCCTCCTAGATTAATGCTTTCACATCCAACAATGAAGAGCGTTGAAAAGCACAGCAGAGATACACCACTGCAGATCATAGCCAACTTTGCAGACTCTCTTGCACCAAGTTTCAGCTTTTTTATAATGTAGCCGCCTAGGACAATACCAACACCAGCACTTGGGACAATAATCACACCTGCCAGGAAGAAATTCAAACAGCATTAAAACAGGACCTATAGAAATGGTATAAACCATAAATATTGGTTTCATTCCCTAACTAGATGACTGCACATGCTGTACTAAGATCTCCATTGTCTGATTCTCTGCTAGCAAACTGAGTCAGACTTTTCAAAACCTCTGGAGTGTTGTCAAAGAATTTATAAAAGCCTCCTTATCATATTAGCAGCAGCCAAAGCACTATAAGAGAACTATTGTACTTACAAGCAGAAACATTGTTTTGTATTTATTTCAGAATGGAAAGAAGGGCTACATATAGGTTCAGTTTAGCTACCAAAAATTTGAAGAAATACAGATTTGGACACAAATCTTCCTCTTCCTACTTTCATGGTTAATTCTAGTGGAACACAAGTGTTAATCTTAGGCAGGACACAAGAACCGTGCCCACCTGGGAGAGCACACATGAGCCTGGCTGCAAATTCTGCCTTCTGAATACTTTACTCAAGCTGAATAGCACTTTCCCAGGCAAGCAGCATCAGGACAAGAGGAAATAACCTCAGGCTGGGCCAGGGGAGGTTCAGGTTGGACACGAGAAAGAAATTTTTCACTGAAAAGGTGGTCAAGCATTGGAACAGGCTGCCTAGGGAGGTGGTGGACTCACCATCCCTGGAGGTGCCCAAGAAACGACCGGAAGTGGCACTTGGTGTTATGGTTTATTGATATGGCAGTGTTTGGTCAAAGGTTGGACTCAATGATCTTGGAGGTCTTTTCTAACTTCAATGATTCTATAATTCTATGATTCCTACCTCAGCACTCCCATTCATCTCGGCACAGATATGTGGCATGTAAACTGATAAACACAATTAAAGAAATTAAGATAATAGAATTAGGGTAAGCTTAAGACACAAAAGATGTGCCTATGAAATTTCTGCTGCTCTGCTGCTGGAGTTAAAATGTTCAGCAACACACCACCAGGTTGTTCTCACTTGTCAGATCCTGACTGGTGGTAAGTCAGCAAATGTCTTGCACTTTTCTTCCCTTGTCCTTTGTTTCTTACTGACATGTGAGGTCTTTAAATTAGGCTTTGCCAATAAAGATGCATTCCACATAAACATGGAATTTGAACTACTTTTGGCAGCTGTATCTACAGAGAAGTAAAACATTATAATCCAAACTGTTAGAGATGTTGGTCTTTTAAAGAAGCCAGTAAGACTATCACTTGCAAATACTTTTAAGATTATTGCAAAGCATACTCATTCTCTGCTAATATGTCTAACCGTCAAAGGGACATTGTATTTACCAAAACGTTGAGATTGTGAAAGCAAGAATAAGAAGGAAAAATAGCTGGCACCTTATTTATACTGCCATCACCAATGACATTATAGAATAAAAAGTCATTTCATTAGGAAGATTCTAAACAATAAGTCTTCACAGAATCAGAACCAGTCTCTCTCCCAAGAGCAGAAATTAAATATAGAAGTTGCAAAAGTTCAAGATATGAAGTTTGGCACATAGTGTTTTTTTATGATAATTAATGCCAAGGTCATTTTAAAACAGAAAGAAATTGAAACTTAATTTTAAAATTGCTGCTTAGGAGACAAAAAATTGCCAGTAAAATCTTCATATGAAGAGATTCAGGAAGCACATGTACTTACCTGGCAATGTACTTATTAAGCACAGATGTATAATGTAAATAACATGTAAATTCTCCTTTAACTAACCAGAAAATTTGTGAACTTATCATGTCTTCTACTATATTAGCCAGTAGCAATCTAATATAGAATTTCCAAGTTTCCCTTTCCCATCTTTCCTACAAAAAAAAAATTTATAAAATTAACAACTGTTGACTTCAATCCTAAATTTAAGAGTTGGGATTGTAGAAGCAGTGCTCACTTGTCCATGTTGCACATCCAGCCTGATATATTTCATCTTCTTCTTCTGGTTCATTATAATAGTCTTTCTCAAGTAATTTATAACAGGCGAAACAAAAGGTGTTAATAACTTCACACTCTGGGCAAGGTCACACTAGTTTTACCTCTTTTAATGTACTGGCTGTTGAGTATTTTTGCTAGAAAGAATCTTTCTGGTTTATCCTGAGAATGAAGCAAGTTATGGTGTAGCCATCCCATCAAGGCTTATTCCCTGTGTGTGTAGCTATCCTAAGCTTCAGAGAGCATCATGGTCCCATGAGTCAATGTTTCCTCCTTATATGCAGAACACAGGGATTTCACACCCTGAAGAAAATCTAATCCCAGAAACTCTCAGATAGAAAGCACCACATGGTGCTTCTCTGACTTTTCCCCTCCACACTCTAGAAATTTCTTGCACTTCTTCCAGCCACTGCAAGTGACAAATTCTTCCCATGTGAGGTCTAAATGCCTTCCTTCTTCCTTCTGCTACTTTTTGTCTTTTTTTTGACAGATGCCTCTATCAGCAGCTTCACCCCATACTTCACTTGTGTCCCCACAACTCACTCTACTCCATCACTCCTCAGGCACAGTGTCTGGAGGTACAAGGGAGCAAAGAACTAACCTGCCTACAATTAGCAGCTATTCAATATCAGAAGCACTATGGAGAATTTAAAAAGGTCCTTATAAAGACAAATGTCTTCGACGCAGCTAGAAGAGGAATAAACTCATCTGCATGACACAGGCCCTGATTCTGCAAAATATTCTGGCCTCTTTCAAGAGCAAAGTTCTCATCTCTCCCAGTCACAGAGCAGTGTGAAGGTTAAAATTTTGTGGTCCGTAGCTCTATTAAAAGTTGGATGTGGCTGTACGTTGGTGTGGCTGCAGGGGAAGTGCCACACCTGCAACATAGAGGTCTCCTGAAATGGCAAGTAGAAGAGAATTTGGGGAGTTTTGACTAGACTAGATTGTTGTCTCAATGTTAATAAGTAAATAAGGAAAAAACCACCACCCTGGAGGAGAGAGATAGCTGAAGGATGGGACAGATAAACAACCTGACATTGAGGGAAAAAGTTTTAAGAGATCTTTTAAACCACAAAAATTGCAGTAATGTCTCTGTGTTTTCTAGCTTGTTTTTGTTTTTTTTTTTCCCCTGGAGACCATCAACAGATGAAAAAACATCTGTCTAGGCTTATGCAAAGAAAAAATCCATCCCTTTAACAATATAAATGGGTTCACATTTTACTAAATACATATAATAAATGTCAAAAAATAGTCTAAATATCTACCCAAATGCAGAAAGCTGTATCCATCACCTGTTTGAACAAACACATTTTTGGTTCATTCCTACACAGACTTTTATCATTAGCTAAAGCCAACCCCTGCAAGGTAACACTATGTGGCAACACCTTACCAGTGTAGATGCTGGCATTGGAAGCTGGGATGCCAAACTGTGACTCGATGAACTTGGGAATGAAGGTAATAAAAGCTGTGACAATGGCACTCTCAGCTGTGTATGACAAACTCACAAAAAGGAATGTCATGTTGCTTAAGATCCTGACAGCTGCTCTTGGAAGCTCTATAAAATGACAAAAATGACAAACGAATGTTACAAACAATGAGTGAGAAACAAAAGCAAACTGAAACAGAACCAATTGATTTTCTCTGAGACGGACTGGCAATAATGGCTTGCTAGCAGCTGGTAGGTTTGCTAGGCAGAAGGGAGAGTGCATACTTGGGATTGCAGCCCTTGCTCTCTGCT
Source organism: Dasyornis broadbenti (assembly GCA_013397935.1). Lineage (NCBI taxonomy): Eukaryota > Metazoa > Chordata > Aves > Passeriformes > Dasyornithidae > Dasyornis > Dasyornis broadbenti. The sequence goes on from VZRN01002962.1 coordinate 545,903, forward strand.
CTGACCCCATCTCATTGAATTGCCCAGGGCCACAATCCCACTTGGCACAAACACAACTGAAGTGTGTATTAAAAAGCCATCTCAAGGAACAGGGCTTACACAGTAACACCACAACAGAAAGAAAAACAGCAATAAAATGTAGTGATTTTGGAATTATTCTCATGTCTGATTTTGAGATTTTCTGTGAGATAACACACACACTGCTGAATTGACAGTACTGAGTTTTGCACTCCATGGGATGAAAAAAGATCCTATACTCCCCCCTGCTACTCCCTGCTTCAAGGAAAACTGGGGTAATAATAATAATCTAATTTGAAAGGGGAACCAAAGTATTTTCAGTTAAACATTTTTTACACGATTTAAAAGCATTTATAATGATGCAGACAAAGCGTAATGAAAAAGTTACATCAATGATACCAAGGAATCTCAACATACATTACATACAACTCAATATTCTCAGAAGGCATAAAGCAATCAATTAAAAATGAGAGTACATCAATAACTTAAATTGAAAAAGTATTCATAGATGTTGCAATTATTCTCAAATCAAATATCAAACTCCCATGAAATTCAGCACTGTAGTTAAATTAAACAGTTACATGCTTTTAATTTAGTCTGCAGTGATGTCAAATTATCATCACTCTATTCCGCACTTAATTTTTTTTGGATTTGATGCTGCGATTTTAAACACGTCTTTCTTTCCTTGGGACTTTTTTTTTTTACCAAGACCAGATTTGCATTTAAGTGTTATATCTAACCTACTATAGCTCAGGTTTTTTTCATTTGCTTTTCACTCACTACAGAAACGGAATAGTGCTTGAATCACAGCCAGTTGAATTCAGTGACAAGAGCATCCATTAGAAATACATGTTGAGCAAGAACCACCGAGTGAGAATTTTATTGATCTTAAAAGCTGTCAAGACAAAAATCTGTCTCACTTTCTCCACTGACTCCAGTAGGTTATCTGTATAAAAGCAAACAGAATTTCACTTGTCATGTCAAAACTTGTCAGGCTACAAATTAGCACTTAAGTTGTCTGACTGCATCCAGTCTTAGCTTATGCCAGTTGTCAAAATTTATACTGAATTCATTATGAGTACTGAGTTTATAATTTTCATGTAGTCAAATGCTCTCTTGCTGCTTCTATGAAGAAACATATTAAATGTTAAATATGAAATTTGGTGGAAATAACTAATGAATAAATCATATTAAGAAGTACTCATATATTTGAATCTTAATGTTTTTTACCACCTACAGTTTAAAAAAAAAAGTGTCACTATTTGCAATAGAAGCAACAGGAGCAAGCAGTTATGACCATGCTGATGCTGCTGTGAGAAAGGAGTCAGGAAGCAGAAAAGATTGGTCCTGCTAGAAACAGAGCTACTTGGTGGCAGCTGCTCACTGGGGCTGAAAATGTGGGAGAAAATAATAAGGTATCATCACAGAGAGAAAGATAATTTTATTAGGATGATGAACTGAGAGTTCTTTGAAGAAATGAACTGGTAGTTCTTGGCCAAGAGCTCAACTCAAGATCTTTGCTAAATCCATTATTTCAAAGAGTCTGGTCTAGACATCATAATATCTGGGAAAGTTTAGCCACTCCTGGTAAAACTGAGCTTCAGGAAAATGTCTGGTTTAGAATTTTCAGTCTACTACAGAGTTAATTTGGCAAAGAACTGCAGAGCTAATGAACATTTTGCTCTGGTGTTCATATGTAGAGCTGTACTTCTGTTGACTCCTACTTACATCTCATCTGAGCACTCAGGCTAAAGGTCATTATTCATTTCAAAACTAATTAGTATTTTTAAATGGGATTTCTACTGATAAGTAGATAAAACTTAGTGTCTTGGAATAACCACAAGTTCCCTTACACCCATGTGGAGGGTTCTTCAGAGAACAGCTTTGCAGATAACTGTATATTTTGGCATGAAATGAAGAGATTATTTCTGCATGCTGCACTAATACATGCCACCTGGAGAACTTGAGAGTTGAAATTCTTTGTGATTTATAAACAGCAAGTGTCTGGCATACAAGGGAGAGCTGCTATGTAGTAAGAAACTTGGAAATAAAAACACACAATTAGGTTTTCCCTGATTTCCTCCCATGATCACCATCAAATTGTGTGTGACATCACCTATACTACACTTCTGAATTTAAAAATCTATAATAAAAAGGTACTATTAAGAAACTCATTATCTTTCAACCACAGTAATTGTAGTAAAAAGCAAGAATGCTAAAAACTTTAAGGATCCTTTATACTACATAATCAATCATGTTTTTAAAACATTTCTATGTCAAAGTTTTGTGTGGCTAGCCATAGGCCTAGGCTTTGATTTCAAGGCCACTATTAAACCTGTCAGTTTGATTTTTAGAGAGACATCTTTGAAAGACATCATGTGTTTTTGCAAATGTGCATAAGAAACAAACCTACAGGAACTTGCTATTTCCTGCATTCTGTCATCTAAACTAATAAATCTCTATCAATTACATTCCTAGAACCAAAACAACCTTTTAGCAAGGCTGCAAACATGTTGATATTTCTGTGCAGTACTCAAATCTTAAACATCCTCATCTCCCCCCCCCC
>VZRN01002962.1:548510-592501 GCA_013397935.1 Dasyornis broadbenti
CCCCCCAATAATCTAGTATATAACTAAGAGTAAATTGAAATCTGCCTTGCTGGACTGGTTTGCTAATCTACTGCCAATTTTCTTCCTTTCATGATCTTTGACAGTATTTTTTCTCTGGTCAATATTCATTTTTCTTTCACTCATTTGCTGGACCACTGCTTGATTCATGGTAAGGGAAAAGCATAAGAAAAATCTGCAAGTAATACAAGTATTCATAAATATTTCTCTAAGCAAAACTTTTAAAGCACTGTAAACAGAATTTCAATAAATACTCAAATAATTCTGACTTCACCTCCTTTTTCAACATTTAATATAGTTTCTTTTATCCCTATTCCTGTACACGCAGCCCAAGGCAATGGAATTAATACAGTCAGGGGAATAAATCATCCCAGTCTACAGCACTGTCCTTTTGCAGTCCAAAGTCTGAAAAGTCACTTGTAAGGGTGAGGCAGATATTAGCTAGAAGACCTCCCTTCTGCTAGTGGTCCCAGTCTGGACAGCACTATCCAAGGCTGCAGCTTTGGAGAAGGCTAGCTCACACCAAGCTCTCAGGGGCAGCTTCCACTCTTGTGCAGTACAAAGCAGAGCCAAGATTTGAGACAGAACTTCTGGTTTGTTTATCGGAATGGAAACTAGCAAAATGACACACAACTACTCCAAATATATCCTCTATGGCACTAATAATCTCTAGAATAGTATTTTACCATTCATTTCATGTCGTTATCTACTCACACACCATTTAAACAACCTCATTCAACTCTCGGGACATGCCTTAAGCACTTGGGTGGTGGCTGGATCATTGAACAGCCCTTAATACCCCATCAAGAGGAGGGGTTCAGAACCAGTTTGATATGAATATTACTTATTTTAATTTGATTTAGAGCAGCTCCTTGAGGTTCCAGGCAGCACTGCTCATCACTGCATGGAGCTATGCCAATCTTTTCTATTTTGAGCTCTTCAGGATGGCCTAAGAAAGGACAAGAGGGGAGTGACTTGTTCAAGGTCAGTGGCACTACAGGATCTCCAGCCCATGGTCTGCTGAACCCTCTGATATTTACAGTGCCCACACACAGACCACTGTCCCCTCCTCCTCTTCTGATCCCTGTCAACTAATCTTCAGGTAGCACAGACCCTCCAATCCAGATCCTTGGTGAAGCACTTCAGAGGGCTTATCCTGCAGCCAATAAGCCCCTCAGGAGTTTATTTTATCTTTGCTGATGCCCTGGCAATCATTATTATCCTGCCTCTCTCCCTCACAGGGACTCACTAAGGCATACAACAGCTGGCAGATGTGAAAAGGCAGACAGGAATAGTCTACATTTAAGAAAGGGCTGTACATAGGGACAAAACAAAAAATCCCCAAAGGCTACAAAATACATGTAATTAATTAGATTAATTATTTAATTCAGATTAGATCAGTCTATTTTAGGTAATATATACATTTGCTTTCTTCACATTGCTCCTTTATTCAATTGCACAGTAAGTTTCATTATAGTGGTAAGTGAAAGGGACTGCAGATACTATTTCCATGGTACAAAACCCTAAGGGTATTTAGGTAATAAATGAAAACAGTGGTTTTGTCTGCTCAGATTCATGTGGTATCTGCACGTATGGAATTGAACTGTGGTTTCATCATTATAAATCTCCTCTAGCTCATGTTATCTACACTACCTCTACTTTTCCCAACAAACCACATCCCATTTTCTTCCTCCTGTGACCTACTTACTGTTCTATTTAATACTTTTGATACCTGATTCAGAAGCATTTTTCAACTCACATTTTCTACTTGAAACATAAGTAAGAAAAGACTGAATTCCAAGCCCTTGCAACTTGCAACATGTGAAAATGAAAAGCTGTATCTGTATTTTTATCTGATCTCAGCTCTACCATGGGCCAAAATAAAGCTCAGGTCACTGAAGTTTGAGGCTACTTGCAGATGGAGCCAGTTTTTGTTTATTTCTTTAGCCTATACTGGCAGAAAAAAGACTCTCATTGTGACTTTTTGATACCTTTTCATTCGCCTAGAGAATTAATTGGGAAGTTAGGACAAGTTATAACAAGACAAAAATCCTTTTGCCAGGCTTCCCAGTGATGACAGGCTTCCCAATATGACATCATATTGGAAGAACAAAACAGTTAACTTTCCTCACCAAAGCTGCACGGATTTCAGAGATGTGATGGCACTGACCTCTGTCATGGCAGACTATGACATCATTGATATTTATTAGTACTGAACAGAAAATATGACCTACTAAATCATCAGTCTCCTGGCTACTGCCTAAATGGAGTTTCTGCCCATAGTGCTATAAAAAGATGAAGCTCTGAAATTCAATGGGAAGTATAAAATGTTCACTGCATCTCAGAAGAAGCAATGCTAAATTACTTAGACACATATGATCCTTTTTCCTTCCCATTATAAACAAAATTACCTCAGCTGAGAAGCTTGAGGCATGATCTTATTCAATAAAGCCCACTTAAACCTGAAAAATAATTAAATGACAGTGCATTCCTGCTGCAGGCCTTCTTTGCTAGGGTAAATGACACCGAATGGGAAAGCTATTATCAGCTTACAGCAAAATACTTTTTTCTGCTTATCGCAACTCACTTGCTATCTTTCTGGAATATTTCTTTTCACTGTTCCATGTGGTGAAGTTTCTCCTCTAGAGAAAATTAACAGTTTTGAATAGTAAAAGTTCTAATTTGGCAGATCCATTAATACATTATATAGAATTTTATAGCATGTATGGTATATATTTAGGCAGGTATATACCAAAGAAACACATGCCAAAATGAGACATACAGAGGTTTTTATTTCTGTTAAAAAAAAGTTTTAGGAAACATTCTCCCAAACAAATATTTTTCTTTTTATTTGCTCTGCCTGTAGGGCCAACATGTCCTGAAAGGTGAAATCATGTATTAGAACAGAGAAGTAGCATCAGCAAACTCACCGAGATGCATATACCTGTATATTTGTTCATATACCTGTATCTTTACCAGGCACACCTAAGGGTGAAGCAGTCCCTCTGCTGTGACATTGCCTGCAATGATTAGGAAGGAGTCCAGCAAAGCCTGGACAAAGACTGGACTACCCTTTCTCAATTCCCTGTGTTAGTGAGAAAATCTTGATAGGAGTAACCCTAAACTACTTCCACTAATCAGAGGCCAGTAGGTTTGAAGGCAATTAAAACCCACTACTGGACTGGGGAGAAAAGTTATGTATTATGTATTATGTATGGGACTCACGAACACGGAGAATGAAGCGTCTTCAAAGGAGGAAGGAACATGCTTTTCTTGCTTCTCCAACACATTTTCAACTACTTGGCCAACAAAGGGAGAACATGGTCTGAAAGATCTGATATTTGAGGTTCACCTTGCTTGCTTGGTGCTTGCTTTGTACCTTGATTAAGAAGCTTATTTGTAAGCTAATAAAATCACCCCAAGAAAGTTCTGGTGTCCTTTTTTTTTTTTTCACTTTTGTAGACGTTAACAGTAACTTTAGGTACCCTGAGAGAACCAGTGTAAATGAAATACAGAGCAAATCAATACGTAGATGTGCAAACATGGAATTACACTGGGTTTAGACTAAAATTGGCTGGTTTTGTTAAGCCTTGTCTACTCAGCATAAAGAGTGATCATAAATGTGTCATTAAAAAGTCCATTATAGCCTGGACTGATATCCAGTTAAAAAGTAACACTAATGCTTATTTCAACAAACACTTAGAAGTTTTGAGTTCAGATTATATCTGATGGTACAATAGGTATTTCATGGTTTCTCCCAGTCTCGCTGCATTCATCAGGCTACCATGAAATGGCATGAACAGCATTTGCATTATAGAATCCAAGAAGGGCACAACAGCACTGACAACACAAGGACATTAAGGGCACACTCACTCTTGTCCCATACTATTCAATTTTATGATACTGTTAAGTCTGTATTGCCAATTTAAATTGTATGTTTCACATTAATCAATTTGTAGCAATACCACCCTTCTTCCCCAGGCAATTTGTCAATGATTATTACTTACTCTTAGATTTTACGTTAATGGTTACTCCTTGAATAAAAGAAAAATCTCTACTACTTGTCAACTTTTTGATCTCTTTTTGTTTCAAAATTAGCACAGGTTTTGTTGTAGCCTTCAGAAAATAGCTTGCAGTACAAAACAGACAGGAAAGTAATATGAAACAAAAGATCTTTCTCTATGAACTTACCCAAATGCTGGAAATGTAACTGAACTCACATACCAGAATTCCTTCTACTTGTTTCACTTATATTATAGAAGAGCACTTTATTCCATGAAGTTCAGCTTATAAAACAAGTGTGACAATTATAAACTTTAAGGTGCGCAAATACATGTGATAATAGGGGTCCTATTAGGAATAGGAATAATAGGAAATAGACTACCTATTTGTTACCTATGTGTTACCTATGTGTTACAGGTACACAAACACATCAACAATTCAAGAAAATGGATGTCCTACAATCATTGCTGCATTTTGTCATTTTAGAGGATGACCATCAATTAAAAACTTAATAGCAAAGCAGAATAGCAAATATGGGATGTCAAAACTGCCTTCAGTTACACTCACACAACCTGAGTTGACCCTGCACACAAAATTTAAAGCATTTAAAAATTAAAAACTAAATTTACCTTTAACATTCTCTCCAAATCCCATAGAGGCAGAAACTGAACTGTCTGTTTCTGTTTTGCTACTTGTTTTCTCTTTCATCACATCATCATCACTTGAAACATCATCAGAGTTCATCTTCTTTTTCTTTTTTTTATGTCGAGGAGGAAGCTTTTTTGGAAAGGTAAACATGGGAAATATCACAAGGAGCATTGCAATGGCACAAAGGAGAAATCCACTCCACCTAATGCAAGGAAAACAGGAATGGAAATAAAAACAAACACATTACATGAAATAAACTATGAAAATCAAAGTGACTATTAGAGGCTGAACTGGCTGGAAAGAGACATTTGCAAAATATGAAAAACTGACACTAAGAGTAAAGAACTGGAGTTTTACTGCACTAAATTCCTTAATCAGATGATGTTTCTGTTGGCTTATTTACTGAAAGAACCCACCAAATTTTATTAAATAGCATCAGCTTTAAGTTCCCACAAATTTTCAGTTTTGGTAATTATTCAGTACAAAGTGCTGAGAAGTAGATACTCTCTTTTAGCATTTAATGGATAATTCCCAGTAAAGCAATACATTATTTCTCTGTAGAACACAAAAATTATCCATGGCATGAGAAGATAAAATGTCCAGGGCTAAATCTGTTCTCCATTCCAGTCCTGCCTACATCTCACTGCCCTGACTGTCCAATTCTCTCCCTTCACAATTGAAGAGTTCCCAGAGCCTGACTGCAAACCACTGATGTACTACAATTCATGGCAAAGTTTATGCTCAAAGGTCTGTTCAGTGACGACAACCTGAAACAGCCTTCAGAAAGAATTTCCTCTTCTCTCCCTCTTTTAAAAATGGGATACAAAAACAATGCTGAAATGATCCCTTGGCTCTCAGGGAATGACCTGGGACATACCCACAGAAGGGACAATGTGTGGGATACAGAACAGAGCTCTTCAGCTGCAGGCATACAGTTATTCTCCAACGGCCAAAAAACTTCATGAACTTTACCACAGCACCACAGATGGGCAAAAGCGCTGTACTGGAAAGTACCAGAAAGAGTTGACTAGAGTCAGCAGCCAGAACACCATAGAAGAGTGTCAGGTAACATAATTTCTCTTCTGGGTTCTAACCATGAAAGACTAAGGGAAACTTAACCTCTCATAGCAGGTACCAAAACGACAGACAACCTCAGAATCCACCCACAGAGTTCTTCTTACATACTGGAAGTGCAGTTTTCACTACAGACTCATTGTACCAGGTTTACATAGCAAGGTTTTGGTAGCAGGGTGGGGACTGCAGGGGTGCTTCTGTGAGAAGACATCGTGAGCTGACCCATGCTGGACAGAGACAGCACCAGCCAGTTTGAAAACAGATCCGCCACTACCCAAAGCTGAGCCCATCAGAATGCTTGTGGCACCTTGGTGTTCCCTAATTAAGGAAAGGGAAAAAACACTGCACAGCAACTGTGTGAAGGGAGTGAGAAAATATGAAAGAAACAGCCCTGCAGACCCAAGGTGAGAGAAGAAGGGGAGAAGGGGCTCCAGGTGCAGAGATTCTGACCCAGAATCTGGCTCTGCAGACCTGCAGGCTCAGGACAAGACCATGGTATCCACCTCCAGCCTGTGGAGAATCCACACTGGAGCAGGCTCCAGCAGGATTTGTGGCCTGTGGAGAAAAGCCCCCACAGGAGCAGGTTTTCAGGCAAGACATAACACCCATGGAAGATGCTGCACACTGGAGCATTCTGTTTCTAAACGAGTGTCCCCCATGGAAAGGACCGGTGCTGGAGCAGTTAATAAAAGACTGAAGAGCAAAAGGAGGAAGGAGTAACAGAGACAAAGTGTTACAAACTGACCACCACCCCCTTTCCACAGCCCCCTACATCACTCCAGTGGAGGATGTAGAACAATCAGGAGAAAAGCCGAGCTTTGGGAGAAGAAAGCAGTGGGCAGGAAGTGCTCGTAGGTTTCTTTTAATTCTTTCTATTCTACTCTGTTATTAATTGGTGATAAATTAATTTCCCTAAGTCAAGTATGCTTGGGCCATGATAGCAATTAGTGAGGGTTTTCCCTGTCCTTATCTCGATCTACAAGCTTTTCATTGTATTTTCTCCCTGTTCTGCTGAGGAAGGGGAGCGAGACAGCAGCTTGGTGGGCACCTGGCAGCTGGCCAAAGACAACCCACCACACAAATCTACACTAGTGTTTGGAAGTTCCAGTCAAGTTAATCATTTTACTATACTATCCAACCACAACAATGAAAGCTTTTTCATTCCAAATCAAATATCCAGAATCACAGTGCATTGACCCTGGCTGGATGCCAGGTGTCCACCAATGCCACTCTTACCATTCCCCATCCTTGGCAGGACAGGGGAAAGAAAATGTAAAGAAAGGCTCCCACTAGCTGTAGGGGAATCTTTGCTCTGGCACCTGGAGCACCTCTACCTCCTCATCCTTCATCAGCCTGGGGGTCTGCAAAGCTGTTTCTATCACATATTCTCATTCCACTCTCTTGCGATTGCTGCTGGTGTTGCCTACGTTTTTTCCCCCCTTCTTAAATATGTTATCCCAAAGGTGCTACCACCATCACTGATGGTCTCAACCTTGGCCAGCCTCCTCTTGGAGCTGGCTGACATTGGGTCTCTCAGGCATAGGGGAAGCTTCCAGCAGCTTCTCAAAGAAGCCACCTCTGCAGCCTCCCCGCTACCAAAACTTTGCCATGCAAAGCCAACACAAGAACAATTTTCATATATTTTTGTACAACCTTTACACTGCTAATTATATATTTGTTCAAACTTTAAACATTTTAAATTCTGAGTAGATAGAATTACTTGCAAAATAAACAAAAAACGTTTGGCCTCATATCTGTAATGCAAAGATAGTACAAACTGTATTTTTCAATGAAGACAAATTCATATGCAATGCTTTGTATGGTAAGTGATTACACACAGCCAACAACAAATAAACAGCCATGCATAACACTATTTTTATTAGAAGCTTACAGGAAGCTTTTGCAAGGCAAATATAAGTGACTGAAAGTTTTGACTAATTTTGGTATTATGTAAACAGAAAATCCTCTATTCGTTCATTTTAGCTGATAACATACATGGATTAGAAAGCAGACTTTTAGGAGGATTAGTCAGCACTGTCAGACAGAATAAATCGGTAGTCTGTATAAAAATGTAGCAACATCCCTTTCAGGATCTCAAAGGCAGAAGCTGCAAAGGCACTGATCAAAGAAATAATCTGTGGCAATAATACCCAGAAATCTGCAACCACCCACTCAGGAGGAAACAGCAAAGGAGACAGGGCCTGTAATGTAGCACAAGATGAAATCAAATCCAAAGAGACCGTTATGATAGCATACCAAATGCTGGGGATGTCACAAATGCAGCACGGGATGAAATTATCTCACCATCTACACTTCACAACTTCCTGGAGAAATATCAAAGAATTGGAAAACAGACATAATACAGTATCAAAAATAATAAGGACACCTACAATGGGAAATGGAGAGGTCAGAACACTAGCTATATTAATTTAAAAGCCCTTGATTTTCTCTCTTCTAAAGTCAAAGAAAATATGCAGAAGAATACCTCAAAGGCATCCGCACAAGCCCCAAGACCTCAAATAAAGCAATTAAAGCTAAGGAAGGACCAGACAATGCTGAAGGAATTCCTTTAAACTTCTTGTGTGGAATGTTGATGAAAGATTATATAGGAAGATCCAAGTATTAAATACGTTCTGAACTAAGAAAACACTCAGAAAAGCATCAGCAAAAGAAAATTTGATTCAAAGCACCTGACAGACCACCAAGGGCTACTCCACAACTAATGAGGTCCCTATATAGCACATTAACAATCCTCAAAGACAACAACATGATGAATGATTTCTAACAGATATCCCTACAGTTACCACATTTGAATAAAAAACAGTTTCAAACATTCGATGGGATGGCATAGACAGCTGGCTCGTAATTTAGCCCAGAGCACCTACAGAAAGCCCAGGTGTGCAAAATCCAGGAGCAGAAATTCAAGTCCTGTGAAACTCAAGGAATAATCAGACCAGAAATAACCCTGAAAAATAACCATTTTACTTTGCCATGTTGCACAAGAGATAAACCAAATTACGTCGTACAATCTACCTCCTAGAAAGGAAGAGCTTAAGGAAAAGACAGGCTATACTGCTTTTATTTTAGCCATACATCATAGTTGCTGTACTCACTATTTTGTCTGTAAGCACTGCCTCCTTTAACAACGGAAATTTTTCACAGGGTCCCACGATAAGTTACATTAGGAACCTTACAGCTATAATAAAGAAAAGATAGGAATCAAAGATACTAATTCACTTCAAAGGAAATGACTCAGAAATCTCATATATGACTTCCCATTAACTTATCTCAATTGAACCACACTTTTGAAGTGTGTCAGCTGAAGAAAGTGTTAGACTACTCTTACATTTCAAATTGTTAGATTGCATAAATAAAAATAAACTTGACTATGCAGCACTTCCCTGCAAGGAGAAAATGTCACAGTCCCAGAAAATACATTTCAGTGGAATGCAAGTCTACACTTCCAGAATTCTCTGCAAACAGGCAGTCAGTGAGTAGCAAGCAACAAAGGTTTAACCCTCACACCATGGGTGTCTTCATTTTAATGGGCAGACATAGCTTTAGAAAGAGAAAAGAGAGTGATGAAAACAGATGCTATGAACGCCACTAAATTTGTACAAGAGGGCACCACAGATTGTGCAGCAAATTACCAGAGAACCAATAGCAGGGGATTCTCCTTAGAAATTTAAGGGAGAAAGAACTGACATCTTCAAATACGAAAGAGAAATAAAAACACATGGAATACCTTTCAGGGAAAGCCAGACCCTACAGATTTAATCAACATGATAGAAAAAGAAAACTTTGAATGACTGACTTTGCTACTTTGGCTATTTTACTTTTACTGGAGCTGCTTGAGTTAAAACTCAGTTATGTGAGTGGTTGTGTTATAAAGTTAAAAGTTTATCCCACATTCATACAGCCCCACTGATTTCAATTAACAAATACATTTATAGGCCTGTTCACGATTTCTGTCAAAAACTACTGATCAGATGCTGATTACCAGTTCTGACATGTCATAAAAAGCACACGAAATATAAGAGTTTTATGAAGAATGTATAATATTTTGCTTTGATTTCAAATCTTTTATCCTAGAATAGTCCAGGTTTTGACATTGCTGCACACTCACAGAACAGATCTTTTCTGTGAGATAGGTCAGTGGATAAATCAGAGCACAGAGTTGTTAACCCCAAGGCAACACTCAGCACTCAGTTTTGCCTTTCTCTCGCTAAAAACTCAGCAAAACAGTCCTGTGCAGCAATGCTCTTGGACTAAGTAAGACAAATAAAGCAAGATTAAATCATTAAAGGTTTAAGAAGACTCCAAAGAGAGAATTTTTCATATCAAACTGTCAGGAAAGATCATTGCAAAATAAACAGAAACTGATACAGACTGACTGCAATGGCACAGTGACAAACGCTAACCCAGGGCATGAGAACTGACACTGCACCTTACACCTACAAAGTAGACGTCTCTTCCTGAGATAATGAACTTCAGGTTTTTTTCTGGGCTTGCATGAAAACTTCAAGGCAGGTTTATGAATTACCTGAGAAAAGGCAGTTAAAACCTCCTCAAGACCTGCTTCCTCAAAGAGACATTTCCAAGGAGGTCACATCTCAAAGGCTGCCTGAAGATACCAGATAACAATTACAGCTGCTACATCTCAGTGCTGCTGGGAGCCTACTCTTTACTAGAGAATAATGAGATGGTTTACATCATCTGCTGCCTGAACACAAGCCATCACCCTGAGTAACAAAGACTGGAAAAGGCATGTTCTGACCCCATCCTATCTCCTTCACCTGAACTAGGATCAGTAAAGTCTACTATTTCTCATCTGGGCAGCCAAGTTCAGTGTTTCATGCTGCCCCCTCTGGAAAACCAAAGAAGAGATTAATCCATCTTTCCAGTAGGAAGGGGTTGGTTCTGGGCAGCAGGGATCCTCCATGGCCTCCTGCAATACCAATATCCTGCCCTGCCATTCCTGTGCTGAGCACTGTCGGTCAGTGCCCACTGTGGTCAGGGACAGTCCTGGAAGAGCCAATGTAGGGGGTTTTCCATGCACTGTTCCTGTGCACTCCTGTGGCAAACTCTTCCTCTCTGTCAGAGGCTAGTGTGTAGTAATAAACAGAAACATCGTCTTCCTCGGCCTCCTTCTACAGCCTTAAACAAGTCCTCAAGGGATAAAATCTTCCAACCTGCCTGAATTCCCTACCAGCAATTGAGAGAATAGTTTTGAAAAATGCTTGATCCTTACCAGTTTCCAATGAATCGGGGATCACTCTGGTCAATATAAACAGTTGTCCTAGGATCAACATAGAAACCAATAAGAAGTCCTCCTAGTAAGTATCCAGCTGCAGGTCCAAGAGCTCCCATTACGTACATGATGGCTGAGGAAATAAAAGGTCAGAGTCGTACATCAATGAAATTAATGTTTCATTATTTATTTACACAGAAAATCACAAAGTCAATGATGCTTTTTAAAGCAAGAAGTCTTGCACCCTAAAACTTTCAGGGACCTTTTTTTGTAACAAAGGCAGCAACTTCTGCCTAAGTCACATATTAGTAAGAAAATTACTGCTTCCTGTACGTTTTCAGTCAAATTATGCAAGTATACACTATCTCTGCATTCTGGATGGAAAGCATACTTGACTTGTATAAATTTTTTCCTATTTGGTAACATTTCCTTTAAATCAAATCAAAATTATTAAACAAAAATAAAAAAGAAATGTCTAATTAATGGTGGGCAAACAGAAAAGCAAAGAGTAAAAATTGTAATCAAAAACCAAAATGCAACATTCTAATTCAGTTATCATCAGTCTATGTATGTAAAATGTATGTAAAAGAATGGTCCATTTTAAGAAATCAAATATTCCTATTTCAGAGATTGACAGAACATGGGTTCACAAAAGGAAATTCCTATTTAACTAACTTGATATCCTTCTATGGTAAGGTCACCCACTCAGTGATGAAGGAAAGGTGATGGATGTGGTTTTTCCAGATATTAGTAATGCTTTTGATACTGTCCCTTACAGCATCCTTCAGGACAACTTGTTCAGCTATGGGATGAGTGGCTGCAGGATGTGCTGGATGAAGAACTGCTTGAAGGCCAGAGCTCAAAGGGTTGAAGTGAATGGGGCTACATCTGGCTGACAACTGGTCATCCAGGGGTCAATTCTAGGGCCAGTTCTGTTCAATACATTTACCAACAACCTGCAGGCAGGAATTGAATTCACTATTAGCACATTTGCTGATGATCCCAAACTGGGAGGTGCTGCTGACACTTTGGAGGGACAAGAGGCCTTGCAGAGGGATCTACACAGACTGGAGCATTGGACAGTGATTAATGGCATGAAGTTTAACATGTCAAAATACCAGATTCTGCAGCAGGGACAGACCAATGCCAGGCACAAACATAAACTAGGAGAGGAATGACTGGAGAGCCTCTCTGCAGAAAGGGATCTGGGGGTGCTGGTTGGCAGCAGGCACAGCAAGAGTCAGCAGTGCTCTGGAAGCCTGCAGGGCAAACCCCATCCTGGGGTATATCAAATACAGCATCACCAGCTGCTCAAGAAAGGCGATTTTCCCACTGCATTCTGCATTGGTACAGCCTCACCTGGAGCACTGTGTGCAGGTCTGGGACCCACAATTTAAGAAGGATGTGAAGTCCTTGAATGTGTCCAGGTAAGGGCAATAAAACTGGTAAGACAGCTGGCCGGCATGTGCTATGAAGAGCAGCTGAAGACTTGGGGCTTCTCTAGTTTGGAGAAAAGGAGGCTGAGGTGCAACCTCAATTGCTCTACAGCTTCTTTTCTCTCTGGTATCCAGTGACAGAACACATGGCAATGGTTCAATTCAAAGCTGCACCAGGGGAGGCTGAGCCTGGATCTTAGGAAGCATTCCCTTATGGAGAGGGAGGTCAAACATCCCTGAAGGTTTCCTAGAGAGGTGGCTGATGCCCCAGACTTGTCAGTGTTTACGACGCATTTGGACAATGCCCTCAGTAAGAGGTTTTAACTTCTGATCAGCCCCAAAGCAGTCAGGCAGTTGGAGGAGATGGTCATTTTAAGTCCCTTCCAACTGGAATGCTCCATTCCATTCCATTCCATTCCATTCCATTCCATTCCATTCCATTCCCCTACAATATCTCTTTCCTTCCTTAATACATCCTGCAGTACCCATTCCTTTTAAGATGCTTCTGCCCTGCTTCCCATACTGTCTGGCTGTAAGTACAAAATTCAAGGGGGTGGAAGAGATGATCTCTGCTGTCCCCTCACACACCTTGTACCACCGAAACCCCGGCCCCAGCAGCACAGCAACGCTTGCTCAGCTGCTGCAGATCCTCTAGCAGCACATGAAAGAACTGATTATCTAATTCTCTGCAATTCTCTCTCTACGTCCAGATGGTTACTGGACCAGTCCCTGTCCACAACAAGAGTACGCAGATTCCATCATTTTTGGTCCCATCCTCAATCAGACATGCTGAAACCTAGACTGCAGCAGCTGAAGAAGCATAACTGAGTTGTTAGAGCTTGAGTTTCCACTTGTTATAGTAAATTATATCTCATAGATAAAATAAGCAAAAAGAAATCACTAAATCTGCCTGATTAAACCAAAATAACTTGTACGTTTCCATCTTATGTTTTGAAATGAGAGAATGAAGAAAAAGAACATTCTCACAAGTAAAAAGAGAGCTATATTGCAAGAAAAAAAAAAAAAATCACAGAAGCTACCACAAAAGGCAAAACTGCCTATACTAAAAAGAGCTTCCAGACCACAAATTGATTACACAGTTTTATCACTTTTAAGTCCTTTTTTCTGTAAACGCATTTCTGGTTTTTATGAAACTGCAATTTTGAATAAATAGATTTTGCTGAAGTCCTTTTCACATAATGGTTTTCAGAACTGTGTTCACTATTTAAATTTATTCCAGCCATGTTCCCTACTGAATTGATTGTAAACAATTCTCTGTATGCCTAAAATGCTCCATCAGACATTGAAACACTGCTCCTTAGCAGCAAGTGGTTAGATAAATCCCATAGTAACTGTTATTTGCAAAATTCACATCATGAGGAGAAAACAAACCAAACAAAAAACTATCTCCACACTCCCACAACTAATAATAATTTTTGTTCTACAAATGTTTGCTTGGGAAATTGATTCAGACAGCTATAGCAAAGTCAAATCTCTAAAATCTTTAGAGAGGAAGCACAAAGGGAGTAAAAGACTGACCTAATCCATTCACTTCAGTATTCAGGAAAAATACTTATACTGCATTAATTCAGCTTTAGTTCCACCACTGAAAGCAGAAAAATGCAGCAACTGCTTAGGTTTCAAATCACTACCCAGTGTATTTTGTACACCTGAAAACTTCAGAGGGTCTCCCTTGTAAGCAAAAACACTGCACAATAACGATTAAAATAACAGTGTACACTGTTCTCCTTTAGACGAAGAAATGTTGTCAACAATTTCAGGAGTATTTTAAAATTACTATACGCTGTTCAGGCTTCAACATGTATTTGTTTTTAATATTAACTTACAGGCAAAATGTCACTTTCTGAATCTTTCAGAAAACACAGAGCCTCTGTGTCCTGGTCAATGGCAGGAGGAAACATGAGCAGGTAAGTTCTTAAAATTGCCATTTTAAGATAGCTTGCAGCACCTTTTTCACCATCTAATAATGGTCACTATCAGAAATTGGACACCAAGTGCAAGAAACTGATTTAGACTTATAAATGGGACTAAACATAGAGCAATGGCAAGCATAACATTTTGGTATTTCAAAATTAAGTACTTGAAAGAACCTGCCCCAAACTTTCAAACCTTGCCGTGGAAGTGAAGAGCAAACCAGCTCCATAAGTTACCCTTATGGCAGGCTACTCAGGGGTCCTGGATCCTTAAAATTCTGGTCATAGCCCTCAAAGCTACGTTCAGGAATAAGGACATTTTTGATTTCCAAGCAGGCCACCAGGATTACTGGATGATATGGAAAGGAAACTAATCCGGAAACAGATTCAATCAGGGTGTCATCAAAATTGTACCTGCTTCACAAATAAAAAATCCTATGCAGAATTGTTTCAGCATTTTTTCCACTTGCAACACTAGAAGATCTCCAGCTATTGGATGAAAAAGGTTCAAAAACACGTAGATGATGTATGAGGACCGTCCTTTCAGCCTTCTGCCACGGATTTCAGCTATCTCTTTTTGGTCCTCCCTCTTCAGGCCATGATCTGGGATCCTGATCTAGGGAGTTGTACAGATTTAACAGACAAGAACTTTCAACAGAAGTAACAAACATTTTTATCAGGGGACATGTTGGAGTACTGTGATGCTGAGGCAGGACACACAGTATCCAGATGACTTTGTAAATTGCACCTAAGGAAACCCAGGATTTGTCTTATAACCTTATAGCCATAAGCTTGACTGGTGGTTAGATTTGCAAATTGCTTTACTATTTCTAAGTCATAAAAAGCTATGCTGTATAATAGCAGTAATATGTCCTTTCCCATGATAAAACAGCAGCAATGTACATTCTATGAGTTAAAGCTCTACTCCAAACAATAAATCATCTTCAACAGATAACATAAGGAAACTGTTGTTAATATAGACATATGGGCTACAACATCAATCTGAGTCTCTTCTGCTTGGGTAGCACTGAAATGTAGAATTGCACCACTCTGAGGTCCTGCATTAGCCATGTGGTTCAGTGCTGGCAAGTCACCAGTACAATTCTCTGGGAACACTGGTCTCTCTATGAAAATACACCTTCAGGTCACCCACTCTCACCTGACTTCACAGAACCACAGAACCTTCTGAGTTGGAAGACACCCACATTCCTAAGTGAATGGCCCACACAGGGATCAAATCCACGACCTTGACATTAATAGTACCATACTCTAACCACCTGAACTGATCTCAGGGTGACTTACAGCCACCTGAGAACTACTCATGACATGCAACACAACCAGCTCAGACTGGACCTGGCGAAAGCTTTTCCCCAGTAGCCTGTTGTAGTTTGCTGCTGCTGTGATGTAGGATCCTATGTCTTCAAAGGAAAGCACAGGTTGGTTTACTACAATTACATGGCCTTTAAACAAGACAATTTCAAAGACCTTGTAGATTCTTTAAAGTCTCCGTCTTCTCTGAAGATCTTAGGTTGTGGTTAGGAGTTTCCATTACCAGGCATATCTCTTCCTCTGGGTGTACCTTCTTTTCAGTGATGAGGGACAGACTTTCCTAGCCCTCCGCAACCTGGTCTTTCACCTCATAGCTCTACCTCTGACACAGACTGCAGATAAGTAAAAATATCCTGCTTCGGACAGAGTTACTTAAGTGCCCATTTTCACCTAAGATATCTAGCCATGGCTATTATAATTCCTTGAAGCTTTGTACCGGAGAAGATTCACTGGCTTACTGAGTATGTCCTCAGCATGGCATACTACCTCAGGCTCTACACCACACTGGCAAGGCTGTCTAGTTTTGAAACTGCAGCTGGCTGTGGCTAGCCAGGCTTAGCCATAAACTGCCGTCACAGTTAAAATGCCGGATGGGAGAGAAAATGGGAGTCAGAGAATTAGTAATCTAATTACATATGGAATTTACCTATCCATGAGAAGTAAGATTAAACAATGCCACTCTTCACCACAGAAAAGTTTATCTTGGGACATGTTGCAATGAATGCTGCCATTCTGACAACGTCTGGCAAAATTATTATATTGTCTGTTGCTTCATTCACAGGAGATTCTTCTTCAACAGGAGAAGGCTTTACGTGGAACCTATCGCAGAGCAGTGTTTTTGTCTTCAATAAGATGGGCTGAATTCTCTATGGGTCTGAAAGCTCTGTGTTCACACTAAATGCATGAAAAAACTTTGTTACCTAAGAATTTTTTTTAATCTATCCACACTACCAAATTTAATGAGACAGAGGTCATAAAAATATTATGAACATCCTTTTCCTCCTCTAATTGCACCAAAAGACATCTTCAGTAGGCTCTGTATATGGGAATATATAACATAGATCTCTGTGTCACCCTCAAATGCATATGTTAACCCTCTGACTGTGCCTCTTTATATTAGCCATGCTAGTACCAATTAATGTCACAAGTCATATTGTGCCTGGATGTACAGAAACTACACATTAGTGAGACACAACAGGCTGGCTTCTGGGTTCTAAAAAACCCACTTTGGTTTAAAAAGTAAAAACAAAGGCATATATTGCCCAGTCCCTGTCATCTCCTCTGTGTGCACACACATGTCACCACACAGAGTTTATCACTGGAGGAGGAGGAACATTTCTGAAAGACTCCATTGTCCAAATCTTGGCAGCACATCACCACAGTGCAACTGTTCATTTCATACATGTGTAAGACAAGCAGAATTTGACCTTTATTCTATTTTCAATGGTAGTTTAGAATTTGCAAAATCCTGCAAAACTACAGGGTGCATTCTGAAGGTGTTGTATACATCTATACAAATACGTATATGCATGTTTGCTCCTGTCAGAATCGTACAGCAATTTTAATAGATTTTGCAGGATACTTTTTAGTGGTATAGAATTATAATCCTTTTGTGTCTGTAGACGTCAAAGTTTTACTCCAAGATCTTAACTGTCATTAGCATGAGGGTATTGATTGGAAAACAGAGATACAAAAGACAAAATGAATCCCCTATAGCTGTGGAGTAGAGTAGGAAGTCCAGAAGTATACTTTACTTAATTGAAGCAATAATTCAGTGTCATACCTGCTGAACACTCTCATGGAAGAACAGCACAAAGAAGAATAAAAACAATGGAAGGAAAACATTCATGTGAATTTGCAAGAAAAGCCCTGTGTTTACAGATTATTTGTTGAAAATCTGATGACTGAGCTTTAATAGAAATGCAAGATGAACTTTATATAATCTTGAATATTTATATTGAGGAAATTTAAAGGGCTATAGGGTAAAAAAAACAGTCACACTGTTACCACCTGGGATTTTGCAAGGAAAAGAAGCACCACCATGCTGTGGTACCCTAGCATCCTCTCCAGAGCTACCAGCAGCACATTTCCTTGGAAAACTGTACCATGCTGTCACTGGAGAATGAGCAGCACTGTTACTTCTCTAGGGTGTAGAGTAGGTTTTGATTTCCCCACAGAACAAAGCTGATAGGCAGAGATTTTAAAGGGAAACAGGTCCCAGCTCTCCCCTAGTCCTCTCACGCCACAGCACTGTGATGGGATAGCAGGGATCAAGCATAAAGGAGCTTTCAAAGAAACACTGTTCCCATTCATAAAGGCATATTTACCTCATTCTGTCTAACTTCACTCACAGAGAAGCTACCCCAAAAAATGTAAGGTTTAACCACTCTTTTGAGCCTGAGGACACAAAACTGAGTTGTGGGCAGAAGCCAGGCAGACTTCTCAAAAGCTTTTAAGTCAGGAAACCGGTTCACTTCCTTCTTTTCATCAGGAACAGAAAATCAAACATATCTATACATGCTTTAGGATTTTTTCTTTAATGTGGTTATTTGCTCAGGAAAAAACAATGCTTTGAGCATTACTGCAGTTCAGATAATAATGTCCAGTTCAAATCTTTAAATCACTTCCTTTCAAAATGCATTAGCTTTACCATGACTTTAATAGTCTCTCAGATCCACTGTTCCACTCAAAACAATAAACAGAGCAATAAAACGACTTCAGTAGCCTCTCTTGATCTTTGTATAGAATATATTTGTCACTATTTTAACAAGCAGATTCCACAGACCTGGAAGATAAATTTATAGAGGAACATAACTAAAGCATAATTTACATGACTACTATGGAAAAGAAAATGAAAGGTGCAGCTTACCACTCCATTAAAAATGCTGGAAGTTAAATTAAATAAAATATGTTTCAATTTTATTTAAGTGACTTGCCAACTCCAGATGAAACGCATTAGATTTTTACTTTTCTCTTACAGCTTTATAACTAAGATACCATTTGTATTAAAACAGATATCACTCCCTGATTTAAACAGCTAAGCTGCTTCATGCTTTGTACTCACCATTTGTGGTCATGTTCTAAAACATTATAGTCATTTTCATTGGATCCAATTCTACGATATCCATAAAAACCCAGGAAAATAAGCCCAAAGAAAACAAACTAAAATAGGCTGTCTATCCCAAAGCGTACTTTTTGTGCACATGGTCACTGCAATGCTGCTCCAAGTTACTGCTATGCTGTGGAGCCACAGCGCCTACAAAGCAATTCAACTTACACCAAAATTTCACAGACTCAGTACCTGTCTTTTGGTTACACTACCAGGTACGTGCATCCAACCCAAAATCCGAAAACACTAAAAATACCAATGAAGAAAGGCTTATACTTGTACCATGGTATTTCCGCTTTAGAGATATTTGGCTAAAGAAATTATTACCCCAAGGAAAATCACTCCAGTACTTAAAATGAGAGTCTTTCTTTCTTTATTCCTAAAACCTGAGAACTGTGGAAGTAGAAATCCCAGGGGCAACTGGAGACCGTCCCACTCTTTAGAGACAATTGTTTTGCTTGGAATACACAAAATTACTTGGGGGTTTTTATCAAAATCTATCTTTTCTCTCTTTATATTCACCTATAACTAAACATTTGCTGATAATATTACCAAGAATGACTTGTGGTTAGCAAGTAAATATGAAAAAGACACATCTGCTATAAGAAATTAGTGAAAACAGCTGCAATTTCTTAGTGCAATTTCCTATCAGTGTGGTTAACTGAATTTAGACACCGTGTACAAGGAAATTCTTAGATCAAATAATTAAGCAAATCAGGTTTTATCAGCTTTGTAAGTTCTTAAGCCAATTCTAACGCAAGAATTTTCTAGTGATAGTATTCCAGAAGCACATACAACTGACTCTAAGCATATGGATAGTCCCCACTGACGAGAATTCTTTGCATGACCAAAGACAAACATATCTATACTTGCATGATCAGAACCTAAACTGAAAATAAAGATGTTCTGATATTCTTTCCATGAAGTCAAAGGCATTGGTCACCTAAATAGATGTTTGGGATTTTTTTTAAAATAGAAGTGCCAACAACTGGTTAAATGCATGAGTAACAGTGATCTTTCTTAAAACTCCTAATTTTTTTTTGCATACATAGGAAATTTTGATATGGAAAATACTGTTATTGAAATTAAGGTCTCAGACAGATGCAAACACTACTTGTGCTGAACAGAGTCAGAATGTTCAAAGATGCAACAAAGGCACAACTCTGCTCTTGGCTGTTGCTTTCTGGAAATCAGCTGCAAAAACGCTCCACATCTTCAAGTTTTTTAAGCTTCTGTTGGTATGTTGTGTTATAAACACAAGACAACATATCCCAAGAAGTTCACTAGGCATGAATTCCCAAACCCTGAGTTTTCAAAAGAGCATGTTTCTTTAAAATATTTTCTTTTGTGAATAGTAAGGCAACTAGACAGAAACACTGACCATTCGTGGTAACACCTACTGAGTGACTCCTTGGTCCCTTCTGAATTCTTGGTCTGTCAGCATTCCAAAGTGTTTGATTATTCCAAAGAACAGAGCAATGAATGTCATAGAAGGAGTGTCCATTTCCATCCAGAAAATTATCTACTATGTGTAAGTACTATTAACTAAATCATAAGCAAGCTACTACAAATTATTTTACAAACTCCTAACTAGTAATTGGTTAGATAATTTCACTGTATTATTTTCCATTAATTCAAACACTGGGAACTAAATCCACAATAGGGAATTTAACGTTCACATTAAGAGTATTCTTGAAGCCAGTGTGGTTAGTCTCATGAAGCAAGCAGGATTTGGCATTTCTGTACTAATACCTGGTGGTGCTCCTACTAAAAGGACATTGAAGCTGTTGGCTGTCTTTAAGATACTAAAGAAGCCTCTTGACTCGTAGGAATTCTTTCCATAAAATCATGTCAAATGGGAATTATCTCATCTCTGCCTGACTTTGGGGTTTTTTTAATGGTTTGGCAGTTTAGGCTACATATACACATTTAATTTTCACTAGGGATTATCCCCAGGCACGTGCTTAAAGACTCTGTTGATCTCAACTTCTTAAAGCTAATTTTCATGTCTTTAGCATTACTTCGATATACACTAGTGTGGGGCAGGGTTGTTCATTTGCATGTCATCCCCTTTTCTTCAGGCTATCATAACTGAAAAATATCAAGCTATGAAAGCTGAAATTCAGCCTTCAAGCAGACCTCAACAGCTAGATCCCAAGTGAGAAAATGGGAAAAAAAAAACAAAAAAGACATTGAATTTAAAAGCACAGCTGGCAAGGCCCATAGTTACAAGACCAGCAGAACGCAGCCCAGAAGAGTACTTCAGAATATTTATATTCTGTTTTATTTGTAATTTGTTTTACATTATATTCAGGTAGTCTAAGAGCACAAGCCAACAGGAATATATTATTCAAGTCCTCTCATCTCTCTGAGCTGAGAGAATGCACACACTCTCAGAGGAAATGCCTGGTGAAATTTATCAGGCACAGAACCAGATGCTAAGAGTATGCCGTCACATACAAAGGAAAGAACCAGAAAAAAGTACCAATTCCTTAGCAAAATCTATATACACTAAATACCCAGTGTCTATGGATGTAGGCTTTACCAATTATTTTAATGGCACACAAAAATCTGTTTTTCAGAGGAAGGTTTGACATGCATTCTTTTATACTACATCATTATTCAAAACCAGGCCCTTTGTGCCTAGGAAAGAAAATGTGAGGAAGCAGTGGAAATATACCAAATATCTACTGAAAGGGAAGGTTAGGTGCTGATAGTAATAGCATTTATATAAATATTAAAATATAGCAAGACAACAGAACAAAGAAGTAAAGCGGGAAAGTCTTTCAATCTTATTCCCTCAGAATTAATTTCCTTTCAAAAATTGGTTTCTGCCTAGGAGGCATAGGTTAATCATTGAAAACGTTAGTGATCGTTTCTCCCTTCACTACCTCTCACTAATAGACTGCAAAGAAGGGCAAGCCAAACAGCATTTCTTCTTGTTTTCTTTGTAAATTGCATTTACATTTTCATCTTTCAACCGAAACAACAGTAATTACACTTCATTACTCGTATCTGACTGAAAATCTGCCTATAAGCAAAAGCACATTATTGCAGTAATTTGCAGATGACCCTGTAAGTTCTACTGTATTAGTAACTTCTACTGTAGTGCTAAAAAAGTTATTTTTCTACATTTATAAAGGCTGAAAGCTGCAATAGTTTCAATAAAAAATATATTAAATAACAATTGGCAAAGTAAAATGCAGAGCTGTGTAGTCATATTTGAAACAATACTGAAAATATTATTACAGGTCAAAGAGTCTGAAATACATTTCCATCCATGTGTAACAGTTATAAATAGCAGAGACCATTTATTTTAGCTAAAGGACAACACCACTATTTTATGAAAACCTCCAAAGCTTCAAAATATGGTCTTTATCTTCATAGGAACAACATTGTTTGGGCACCTTCATAAAGCTGTAATTATGCTGAAATGTCTGATTCTGGAAAGAAAACTTCAGCTCTGAGGTTCTGGGTAAGGATCTCTCTCCTCTGTTTTCCATAGAGAGATCATAAGATAGACATGAGAGCTCATTCAACTCCATGTTCTGCTTGGGGACAAAAGAGTTTCTTGCTGTAGCACCAAACTGAATCTCTTCATCTCAGCTATGGAGAAACATCATCAAGCAATGTCCCAGCAAATCCTTCCTTCGCCATGGTTAAAGAGCTAGTGGGTGCCCCATGGAGAAACAAATTGTTCCCAAACCACCCTGACACTCCTGACACAGCCCCATTAAATATGATACAGAAGCACAGAGCTGCTGCTGCAGATCCCTGGAAAGATGCTCCTAAAACTGATAAAGGGACATGACATGTCAGAGAAAATCAAGAAAACAGAGAAAATTAAATTGAGACCACAGAGAGTCACAGAAAAGAGAGGTAAGTACAGTTTTGTAAGAAATCAAAAGACAGGAAACTAATTTATAATTTTGTTTTGTACAGAAAACCACCACAGATACCATTTGTTAGTAATAAACTGGTTCTATAAATAAATATGATTCTATAAATATATTTGCTTAGAACATTTTAGTCATGTCCTGAAAGAAATAAATGTATGCCTCATGGGGAAAGGTAGATATTGACATACAAAGCAATAATAAAATAAAAATTGTGAAAATATTTTGGTTTGACAATATAAGTAAAGTATTTTATATTATTTGGTTTGCTTTGCTTTGATTTTGTCTATGTGTCGAGTAAAAAAAAATTATTTTTTTAAATACTAATATGTAGTCCTATATAAAGGTCAAAATAATATACTAATATAAATAATATTTTTACTACATGATAAGGTTGAAATACTACATATTTCAACATTATGAAAACAAATAATCTTCTCTACACAAAAAGAACCCTATATCAATATATCCCTATAATCAAGATTTAACTGTATCATAATTTGTCAGAGCAAGACCATCACAACATTTTTATCAGTGCTACAAAATGGCATAGTTTAAACACCACGTGTAGCTTTAAAAAATGACTCTAACAAAAGCTTCTTCTATTACAAATGGTAATATTATAGTTACATTTGTCTCTCTTTTTAAGATATAAATTGTCACTGTGATTTACAGCTCCATTTGCAGCTCATTCCCAGTTCCAATAAGATATGTCAATATGTTAATAAAATACAGAAGTATTACTAACTTGCAGTGTTGGCATTTCCAAGAGAAAATTATTTATATTACAGGGATCCTTCCAAAATATTTCTAAACACTATATATGGTTGACTGACAAAATCTGAAAAATTTCTAATCAGCTAAAGTTACTTTCACTAATTAGATAATTTAATTATTCAGCTGACATGTTTCAGAGAAAATTCACCAATATCCTTTCATTTAGTCTGCAATTTTTAAAAATAAAGATTGTTCATTCTGTCTTTTTCTTTCTTCTGTGAGTAAAATTAGACATGACAGCTTTGTTTCTCAGCTACTTAGATTAACAGATTATTAAGCATATTCTTATTCTTCAATAGTAAAAGATGCTTTCACAGACATGAAAAATGTGGTGGCTAGAGGCTATGTGGAAATGACTTTCCGCCAACTTTAGACACACTTCCATGGCAGTAACTTTTTTAACAAGATAGTTAACTCTATTATATTCCAAGGGACATGGCAGATTGTCTCTAACTGTGAGTGCTTTGGTTTAAGCTATATGATTTTATATAAATAGAGCTTTGGATAGAGATAACACTGTAATGAAATCTGATTCAACACAGATATCAGAATAAATGAATAGTCCTTTCTGGCCCAATAAAGCATCAAATTACCCCACCAATTCTCCTTTGCAAAGAAGGATGCCAAAAGACAAGAAGCCTCTTCACCTTTCCTTCTTGGCTATGCTGCCTCGAAACATCTCCAAAGGCCTTACCCTGGTAAGGGAAGGGCCAGAGCTGGCCCTGTGCACTTTACCATTTCATGGGTGTATCAGCTGAGAATTTAGCAGAGATAGTCCCAGCAGGAATGGTGGCCTTGGCACTGCTGCAGCAGCCAAGGAACCTCGAGGCTGTCCCAAGCTACTCTTGGGCTTCCCTCTCTGCCAGGGTGACTCTAAGAGCACCAAAGAGCAAGAACACCCCAGAAAAACAGGAGCTCTTAATGAACACATAGACACTGTTCAGGCAGGCTTAGGAAATAAGGTATTAAGTACCAATGAAAATAAAATGTATTTCTTGATGTAGATTTTGCTCACTCAAGCAACTCATTGACTTTTCTTTCTAGTATCTTTGTCCATTTGCATCCATTCTCATAGGGAACATGTTTTTAGTTATTTACATTAGGAAGATTCATTTGCAAGACTACACTTATGTACACAATCTGCAAACTATCACAGCTTTCAATCAATTTACCACAAATAAGCTATTTGTTGAAACTTTAATCTTATGTTTGCAAAGAAAATTAAATTTGAGCCCTAAATCCCACTGAAATTCACTGGAAGTTGGGTCCCTTGACTTTCTTAGGCTCCTTGGGGAATCGTAATCTCAGTTATTAAATAATTCTGACAGCGGGAGAGAGAGATTGACAGGGAGGTCCTCAAGGAATGATACCGGAGTTGCTTGGAATAACCATGATTGCAAGTGTTACCAGTGGTCTCTGCTGCTGTCAGAGCTTTTCCAAGTCTAATGAAAATTGGTCTGGCATCTTTCCACTCTATGGGAGTTTTCTACAACATGTGACAGAAGAGACATGTCTTCACACACTGCTAGATCCTTAACTACATTTTCAGATTCATACTGATGAATTTCCCAACAAAACAAGTGGAAGCCCACAGTTCACAGACAGAGAAAAAGAGTAAAAATGTCTATCACAAAAAAACTTAAACACCTAGTACTCCTTGAAAAAGCAAATAAAAAGCATGTAATACATTTCTATACTGCATGTTATACCTAACTGCAACTGTAATCCATTATAGTGATCATTTTAAGAAACTATACTGTCGCAAGATTAATTTATGACAGTACAGACTGAGTTTCAACAGAGCACTCACAACTATTTGTTAAACACATACATTTGAAGGTGCAGTGCAAGCCTTCGTTTGTCTCTTGTAAACTGACTGAAGTTATAACGTTAAAAGAAAGTTAAAAGAATCAAATGCAAGAACACTAGCAAGAAGGCTCTTAAAACTTTCAATCACTGTTTAAATCATAGCTGCTTCTAACAAACTCTATAAATAAAAACACAATCCAAAATTTAAAAATTGCCAAGAACAAAAATCCCTCTATCACATACCCTTGAACTAAAAATGCTATATAAATTATTTACATATGCTAATAGAACATGCTTAGATCCATATGTTTATATCATTACGCAGATAATTGTATCTGACACATTCCTATCCCTAATCTAAATTGCAAGTCACTAATAAATTCTAAAAAACATCCCAAGAATACAAGTCTACTTCTGCCATCAGTGTTTACACTATATTCAGACCACAAATGGCTCTGACAAAACAGAACAAGTCAAAAAAGGGTCTTTGCAGAACTTTTGAGAAACTCAGACCTTCATGTTCTGTAACCTCTTGCACAGATGAAGTTCTGCGTCTGCTTTGATGAAGTACATCATGGTAACATTCATACACAGACTACAGGACCCAAAACATTGAAAACATCAAAAACATCACACAGTAAATTCAGCTTTGAGATCTCTTGTGGTAATTTCCTTCTCCACCAAGCAGCTCACCTGCAAGCCTAAGGTCACTGCATGCTACACTGAAGTAACATGTCCTTGCCTAGAGGCCAATTCTAATCCACAAAATTGTGTAAACCCTTGTCAAACACATAATGGCTGCTCCATTTGTGCTCCCAAACACCATAGCTGCTTTGCTCATCACTTTCTAAGTGCTTTGTGGAGATTTTCTGAGCCGGAGACATGCATACAGAACCAAGGCTCTTGCTGGTTCAAGCGCATTTAAATCACCATCTGTTAACTCATAAAATAAACCACTCAGGCAAATGTTTCTTTCAGAACAGACAAATGATAGTAACAAAACATCGTGCTTTTCAAACACTAAAACTGTTGGGAAAAGATTAGCAACTGAAAGATCAAAACAGTGCAGCGACAACACCAGCAGAGGTGCGGCAGCAGAATCAGGCACTTGTTCACAGCTAACACAGCTAAATAACCAAACTAAAATGTTACTTCTCAGTTTCATACCTGTGAAACTGTGTGGGTAACTCTAACAGCATGCATCACCTTTTCCAGTGGAAGAACAATTTGGAGGTACCGCCCCAGGGTTTTGTCTTCAGGATATTTAACACACAGCTGACAGACACTGCCTTCCCTAGCCATTTTTGTGAACACATCCGTTCATGTCTGCTGTACCTTTACAAATGTCCATAAAGAAAATATTTTATTTGATACAGTAATTTTGTTTGTTTCCATAAAATCACAGAAAATATGTAATGTTTCGATTACAGCACTGACTCAAGAAATGCACTAAAAAACTATTTGCATACTTTCAAAAGAAAACAAAAAGTAAAAAAGCTTAGATCATACCATATTCTCCTGTACATTGATGTGATACAGGGGAAAAAAAAAACACAGAATTCAATGAAATGTCTTCAGAAGAAACAAAATTAGAAAACAGCCTTTTCCTCCTTACTGCCCAGTTTCAGGAATATCCTGAAAACTCTTAGGTGGAAAATAGGAGCACTGATTTGTGGAACTATTTACCACCTAGCCATGCAGTAAGTTCCCCTGGGTCATACGTTTCATGTGCTGTATTTACTGTTGCTACTTTATTCCACTCAAAAGAAAAAAATAGAAGACTTTCATTTCTGTAGAGATGTTCTTCTAGGAAACAAACAATTGCAACAACTCGAAAATATTTTAGTTATTACTATTGACTGGTTTGTTCATATTTCCTTTCCAAAGTCCTCCACTGGTATGGCACTACTGCACATCTTCCCAGAGGTTGTCCTGAACCACAGGCCAAGGATGCCATCACCCAAATAATACAACTTCAGGTATGTGTGGCCAGGGAAGAGGTAAAGGAAGGCCAAACAATCAAGTCTTAATCTTAGAGAATGGAGCTATTCCCCCTCCTGCATTTATACGAAATAAAATAAAACCAAGCTAAAAGCACATGCACAGGTAGCCCTGTGACAGTGGAGATACTGATCTCTGCAGAGACCCATCAGCTTTATTTACGAGAGGAGAGAAAAGCCAGGCTTGAAAACAAGCCCTTCCCCACTGGTGAGGTTCAACACACATTCCCTTTAGCACTGGTGTGTGGTGGTGTCCTGTCTTGTGCCTTCACACAGCTTTTTCAGGTATTTCTGCAGGATCACCTACTTCCATTTATTGCCGTTTCTAAAAAACAGAATGCATTACTCTGTCTTCCTATTCAATTAATTGCTAAATGAAAATTCTTTGACCTTTCATTGCGAGAATGATATTCTTGGAATCAAAAGAAATGCCTTACTGGGTTGTAACATCCATTTCCCTATGTGCTACTCACGGAAAGAACAGCACAATCTCAAAGGTTATTCTACATTACTTAATTTTTGGTTTATATCAGATTCATCATTGCAGTACCTAAAAGCAGATTACAAACACTTTAGCATGACTGCAATTTTTTCTGGTTTTAAGAAAAGGAAATGAAATGTTTGAGGTATGGGAGAACAAGGAGAGTTTGGCAGCACCCCTGGGGAGATGTCTGCTTATCTGTTCAAAATGCACGGAGACAAACTCCTACTGCAAAGGAAAGAAAGGAAGCATGTCTATTACTGGCGGTGACCAATCCCTATTATCTTTTTCCTTTATCACTTTATCATTTATTTTCAATACTTAATACTGTGTAAGACACCAAATGGCTTCTATATTTGGTTTCTATTCTACACAAGCACTGCATTATGAATAATGTATTACTATTCATTACAATATAACCCTGAAAATTTGTATTTACAAGTGTGTAAGAAGCTTATCAATGGATAATATAACTATTAGCTACAGTGTGGGAGTTTCAAACAGTCACAATAATAGGGAGAAAACCCTTTAGAGAAAATAGTCCCCTGAAAGATGTGCAATGAACAAGTCATCATTCCAAACAGGATATTAAAGAAAAATCATCTCTTCTAAAATATTAAAAATACATGAACTATTCAGCTATACACCTCCCATTTCAAGAAAGTCTCTGACTAAAGGAATGAAAGTTTCAGGCAGTTGTTAAAAATTCAAACGTTTCTCACAGCTGCCTCTTCTGTGGTTCAGCTGCTGTGCGGGATTTCACCCACGTCTGTGCAGGCTGCTGCGCCGGGGGGCTCTGAGAGCCACCCGCTCCCCGGCTGCCCTGGCTGACCCCCTCCATGCCAAGAATGCCAGCAGACACAGGCAAGCTGCAGATCTGGCCTGAACCTGGCCAGGCCAGCAGTGGTGAGGGAGTTTCATGCCAGAGCAGCTGGAGGTGACTCCGTGCCATAGTCACAAAACCCTTGAATCCAGAGCAGGCAAGTGCAGCAGCAGGCACCCATTGCCCAAGGAAAAGAGAAGCACGGTCAAAACTCCCCTCCAGGCAGCACATCACATGAAAACACATCTGCTGTTGACAAAAGCTAAAGGACAGCCCTCAGGGAAAACAGCCTCCAGATCCAATTCAAGTTAATGCTAAACCGGCCTGGCAACACTCAGTTATCATTGGATTCGATGATCTTAAAGGTCTTTTCCAACCTAAATGATTCCATGATTCTGTGTACCAGACATGTAAACTATTACCTCAGCAGTAACAATGTACAGCTGGTGAGGCCCAGAAGACTAAGGAAACAAAAGCCATGCACTTAAAAATCCACCAAAATCCAAACGTTTCTGTTCAGCTTTCTTCTTGTGACATAAATAATTATCAAAGGCTGGGACCCTAATCCAATATTTTTGATTTATTCCTTGGAGATAGTATAGATTAATTACCCTGTTATGCAAGTTCTGGGCAATACAGTAATGTGCAATAAGAATACTTTAATCACACAAAAACTACACTAACAGGCAATTAGTGTGATAAAACACTATTTTAACTGCAATGTGATATGGAAGTTTTTTCCCAACATGGAATAATAAAGCTGTTTATGCAGATAACCACTGACAGAAGAGATGACACAGGGATGTCTAAATACAGGCAATCTCTAAACAAATCGAAGTTTGTAGATTACAACTCAAACTGGATTATATTGGTGCTCCTGCACAAAACATCATAGAGATCATCCTTTTATTAACACACACTGCTGAAACTCATCAGGGAAACATTTATAAATACAAAAACATGTAGGCCTGAGCCACAGAGCTGGTATTCTCACGAGAAGCAAAGGGAAAAATCCTCATTTGATAGCCATAATCCTCTCCAGTGTACCAGACTCTAGCTATGTCTTGAATGATGTACTAGAAGAAAACAGAAGCAAGAGTTACATAAAGAGTGATCTTCAACAAAATGAGATTTTACTTGTATTTCCCACCCAAGAATGAATGGAAGTTGAAATGAATAAAAATTGAGAATTAAATAGCAAAATGCGTCTCAAAGTGTCAAGCTATGCAAATAAGTATATATTGATGGCTAAACACTCTTCCATCAAAAGTAGACTTGCCATCAAACTCAGTTTAATAAAAATGATAGCTGCTCAAAACTGTTTCCACAATGAAAAAAAAAACGGTTTATTTCTCCCTAATTGGTCTGGTGACTTGAAAAATGTTCAATAAATGACATGCACTTCCATTATTTCAGATTACTTAAACAAATGTGGCACAAAATCCCAAGAGGCCTTGTTATCTGCTTAAAAATGAAAAAGCTTTACAGATCAGATCCTGCTCCCACTCAGTATTAGGTGTACCTCATTACCTTCAGGGGGAATGCGCCACAGTTAGTTGTAATTTATTAACTTTTCTGGAAAGCTTTACTAAATCTAATGTTCATTAGATGCCAGGCTTGAGAACCACAACAGCAAGGCAGCAGTAACCCACCGTGACTCTGGTCCTCATAAGCACAAAAGCATTAGTATTAATTAAACGCCTCCAGACCTTCCTTTCTGCTCTGACTGAGCTTGCTGTCGAGCTAATTGCTTCTCTTCTCCAGCACAGCTTATCGTGTCTGCTCTGCTGCAGAGCAGCCAACTTCATGTTTTCTAAATGGGACGAACAGCCTGCAGACAGTAACTCTGATTGCTTCAGATCTTTTCAGGGCTCCTTGTAAGACAATTGAAATGTTTTCAATGCAGACTAAATGATCTTCAAATTTTTCTTCATCTGAAGTTTTCACATAAGGAAATTAGTTAAATTATAAAACTCAAAGTCTCTGTGGCCTTTTTAAAGCAAGCTCATCAATTAGAAAGATGAATAGAAAGGTCTTGATAGCAGCTGACATCACCATTGTGAAACATGAACATTTGCCGGACTTAGAAGGACTTATTTAATATAAAGATTAAGGAGTACTAAAGAATCTAAGAGACATGAATGACATATATGTTTATCAAAAAAACATCTCGGAACTGATGGCACTGACTTGTGCTCTATTATTACTTACTTGACAATCCCACATAAGAGGATTACTGTCTATTTTGGCACAATGTATAACGAGAGTTTACAGCACATCACCAAGGGGTTGTATGAAAAGACTGCCTCATATCGTCACACCCACACATATTCTTCGAGTCAGATCTCCCACATCAGAAAACCACCAGCTGTCAGTTCCCTGAGCTCCACACCATTTTGTTACTCAAGAAAATCAAGGGGAAAAAGCAAAAAAGTCAAGAAATCTTTTTAACAGAAACTCAACACAGACTAAATTAAGGGCAGAATTGTCTCATTCTTTGGCCCTGGGCACATGAAAATAACCACATTGCTCCTCACACTCTGTATCCTGATTCAATAGAAAAGCAGCAGACAGCACTCCTAAGAGCATCCAGAGACTCTCTGACACAGTCACAAGGATGATGCGACCTCTTTCTTCTAATGCTGTAATACTAATTCTTCTAGTATCTCCAAACAGGCCGTGAAAACTGGGATAAACCCAGTGCTTGAAGAGTTGCTTAGCCCAGCAGTTGTATTTTGGAGAAATCCTAATGCTCAGACTACAAAATAATTGATCTGAGCATCTTATTAAACTAGACTAGGGGAATTTACTACATCCCTAATATACTGCACCATTTTTTTCCTGTCAGGCACAATTCAAACAAAAAATAGCTGGCTCATAGTGCAGGATGCCTACCTGCTAATATAAACCTTATGGCTATCAAACTCTTCTACCAAAACCACTCAGCAGTCCCCTCACAGTTACATCTACTCCTCCCACAGGAGAATGGTCACGTTGACCCGGCAGTTAGTAGAAGACTTCAGTATGCCAACTTGGGTAAATCATGAGATGTCATTTCTCACATATCCTGAAACTGCAAAACATGATAGATCCCTTCCTCAGTCTCTGTAATACCCAAGGTACATATAAACACACAACACAAATCTGAGAATCAAAACACCGAGTTTTTTTGAAAGCATGCCACTGCATCAGACCCACGGCAAGCTCCTCTTTCTATAGGATTTAAATTTGGAGTGTGGGGATGCAGAGGAGGATGAAGAAGGGAATAAGCATTAAAAGAAGTTAATTATAGATCTATCTGATCATACACAGCTCTCTTTCACCTTATCCAAATACTTAAAACTTATTACTAGTTACACAAAGGAGTAATAGCTGCTCTAATGACAGTGTAGGACTCTTAAAATTATGTTAGTTCATACATTCCTCTATTTTTCTCCAGTTAATTGAATCTCTTATCTTTATTGAAGCTGAGAAGGCATATATGTACCCAAGGCTTCTGACTCACTGGGTTTAAAAGCTCTTTTCAAGTTCTTTGCCATTAGCTGGCCTGGCCAATACTTGTCAATCAGTTTTACCTCATTTCTCATAGAAGGCTGATCTTAATTATCACAAATGCATGGGGGCAGTAGTCTTGACCACTCTTTTTATTTTGTCTTTCAAGGTCACATGCATCCCTATTTGCTGTCTGGCCTACTTGCTTCTGAGTGTCCAAAGCTACTGCAATTACCCATAAACGCAGTAAGAAAATGAATGACCCCATCTGAGCAAAAATCAATTGCTAACAAACATTGAGTAAGACAAGAGGCAAAAGCTAATGAGGAAAGGTCTTTTTTTATACTTCTCCATAGGTTCAGTCACAGAGGTACTCCTAAATGCAGAAGGCACTCTTTGAGAAGTGGTCATCCTTTCTCCCAGAGGTTCTGGAGAAGCCATGGGAGTAAACACATGGATACTATTGCCTATTTTGCTTCTTCAGTCAAAGAAATTCACACCAGCCAGCTCTATCCTTGCCATTATAATCAGAATCTCATTAAACTGTTCAGCCACTGAGGTCAATGAATATATAGAACCTCTACATATCAAAATAGTGCAATGGATACTTAGGAACTATAATCTAGAGTACAGCTCTTCCTTCAAGCATCAATTCAGTCCTCAACTATGCTCTTGAAAAATTATTTACAGTATGGCATTTTATTACAACGATGTAGTGCTGAGTTCAGAGTCTTTCTACTTTCATTGTGTAACAGGACTAATATTCCTCCAGTAACACAATGCAGGTGTGGTAACAAACTAACAGTTACTTGTTTCAGATATCCCCAAAATCCCACTTCTTTCCCTCAGTCATGCTATTAGCCGAAGAAACACAGTTTTCTGAAATTCTTATTTTAGGCCAATTATATAACTTACCACATAAATGCCTACATTGATGTGCATCAGCTCTACTATACTGCAGACTAAAAATGCTCATGTGTTATCTGTTTTCTTCTGTGACTACAAGAATTCCCTAGGGATACCTTCACTATTTCTGTCACTAGACAGCTGTATTAAATCAAGTTGATATATACTGCCCATTGTATTTACAAAAATTATAGACCAATATTATGTAACAATTTTTAATTTTTTTTTAAATGGGAGGATTATTACTGAAGCTATTTGCACTCTAGAAGGTTACAGTCTTCATTAAATCTCTTTTTCCCTCACTGGGATGAATTAACAAGCAAAAACATAAATTTAGATTAAAAAAAAATCACAAAATTAAAAACTATTTTGCTACTACTTTTTAAACTCCAGCTACTGAAATGGCAGGGATTAATGAATGGCATGGAGAGGCACTTTGAGCAAAAGTGGAAAATGCTGTTCTGTGAGGAAGAAAAGTGTGGGCAGAAGCAAGGCTTCTCTGTTCTCTGCATTACCAAAACTCCCCAGCCTTGTCAGGGACTTTCCTGTACTCCACAGACACAGCAGTATCTTCAGCCCTTCCCATGGGCTCCACCTGGAACTGTCCCTGGCAGGTGCCTCCTGACCGGAGTCCATTCTGGCTTTGTCCCTCATTGCCTTAGACCACACAGAAGAGGCACTTGACAGTCCCCTGCTGCTGGCACTTAAGCTCCTCTTCTCCCTCACTTTTCCTGGGGCTTTTTCAGCTGAAAGTTCCCACTGAACCAGCACCCACAGGTTACTCTGCTCATGAATTTCACATGGGTTTGACCGCTGAGCCTATGAGATGATTCCTTTCGAACCTTTGACAGAAAAGAGGGTGTTTTCAGCTGTCTTATGCAAAGCAAAATCTACTGAGTCAACAGCTCAGCTGAACAGAGCAATTTCTCTTCAAGTACAGAGAGAGCTTAACACACAGCAATGTCAGATAGTATCTTCCAGAGAATTTCCCTTAGATATTTGTAGATGCAAATGAGGCTTGCTTGACGCATTCTGTTTAAGTAATCCCAGGTTAGCAACCACCACAGCAGAGCTCTCACAACTATTTCCTGTCTACTTTGGATTATCTACAAAAATGCATTACTTGAAATGACTTCTGGAGAGGTCAGGTATTCAGATTTTAATCTAATCAGAGAGTGAAAAAAGAAGTAGGAGCCAAGGTGTGATTGAACACACTTGACTCCAGGATCACACCAGCACCTTTCAGTGTCTACATGACACCTGAAGTCAACAGCTGTGAAGAAATCCAGGACAAACACTGGAGTAAACTAAAACTTAAGTATAAAATAGCAAATCAGAAGATATCAGAAGATACACTCAGCTAATATATGCATTATCTGAAATACTCTGACTCTAGAGGATAGCTCAATTAATACAGAAAAAAAGGATGCAATCATAGGGGAACCTTGCCAGGATTTCTGTCACTTTGAAGAAGCTGATTGAAAACAGACAGGTAAATATGGAAAGTAGTCACTCATTTACAAAAGCTTGCTAAATTCAACCTGGTAGCCGGTTTCAGAGCAGCTGGATTTTAAGAAAATCAATGCTGAGACACTCTTGAGGATTTCATTCTAATCTGGTAAACATCAAAGATAAAAGGTGCAGAGGGCAACCACCAGATTGAGGTCCTACTGTGCACGGTTCAATGTAAATAAAGTGCTAACATCAATATAAGCACGGAAAGAAGTGGGAACACTCAGAAAAATATCCTGGCAAGCTAATGAAAAGGAAGCAAGCTGCTGAAAAGAAAGCTGTATTGAAAATGGGGAAGAGAATCAAAGATGAACAACACAGGAGCATGCAATCAGTAGACATGCAGTACTGCTTTGCAAATACTTCATTTGACATAATTCATGTATCTCCTTGTTCAAATTACAAGGAAAAATATACTTTTTTTCCTGATTGTATCTCCTTCAAACTCACCACAAAATGTCATTCATACCAGAGCATGATGCTTTTCACTGGTGTAATTTGTCTTTGCTGCCAAGTACACTGTTTACCTACATGACAGCTAATAGCTTCTGATTAGACTAATGGTAGCATAAAATAACACTCAAGTTTCTGTGTAGACACTTCCTGATTTCTCAGGTAAGAACAAATTCCTTGTGGCAGAAAAGAAAGGAAGTGGAAAGACGCAGGTTCGTTAGCTCTCTTGTTAATGCTGTGCAGTATCTGAATTTCTGGCCTTGTGACAGCACAACAGATGCCCAAATTCCCAACTGCTCAGCAGCAGAGCAGGACAGAGCCCATACATCTCCACGTTGCTGAGCACTGATATATTTTTTCCCATCACAGGAAATGTCCTATTTTTTTCTGGGCACTTGGAAGGAGTTGGAGTACGAATTTGGCTGACTAAGGTGAAATTAACCTGCATGCACACTGCAGAGCTGTCTGCTGTCCTAAGTTTGCTAGCTCCAGTCCATGTGCCCAGATTGTCCAACTGAGCCGTGGTAAAAGCACCATGGTGCTTGAATAAAAGCATGGACCCCAGGAATCAAAAAGCCAACCAAGTTGTTTGCTCTCTCTGCAGAACCCTCACTTCTAGAGGTTCGCCGGGGAAAACATTTCCCTCTTCCAATTGTGCTGTTTCAGAGCTTTACAATTACAACCCTGCTGAGTCACAGCATCCCTGTAAGCTGCTGAGGGGGTTGCAGAGACACCCTTGGACTTGGAGCTGAAATTCTGACAGCTCTGGTGATGATTCACAGGAAGACAGGCAACCAGCTTGCCCTGCCTTCAGAGTCAACGTGGCACTGCCCCATCCATCCCCAGCCAAGTCAGAGCTGGTGCTTACTTTGACCCTTCCAGTCAAGAGAGGCAACAACAGCCAGAGGGGACCAGATGAAGTATGTGCCATTTTTGCATGGTAGTTTCTCAACTGTTTCCAAAATAAAAGGGAAAGGCATGTAAAAACAACAAAAAAGGAAAACTGAGTTCATTCTTCACAAGAAAAAAGGGTTTCCTAAGTGCTATCAGGGTAAAAAAGACTTAGTAGGATTAAAAAGAGAGCATGAGAGTCTAATATGATTGAGTTACTTTTCCGTTCTTTTAAAAAACATGAATGAATTCCATTCATCTGTTTTAAAAATCTGAATTTTTAGATGCTGACCTTCAGGATGAAACAGAAGGCTGAGACTCATTTATATAATTGCTTGTATTTCCTGCACAACCAAGACAGAAACCCATGTATCTTTGAATGACAGTACAGAGAAATCCAGTCTCCTATCTTTTGACTGAATAAGCACTTTCACAGCAATTAAGTCCTCCCAGGTGAGGCAGACACTGAATGGAAGTTAAGGGAAAACTGATGAAACACAAAGCATCTCTAATCCACCTGCAACAGGAGTAGTTACAGTGACCCTTTAGAAAACAGTCGGGGTATCCAGCAGACAGCTAAAGTTTCCAGCCCCCAGGTAATCAGACACTAGATCCCAAGCCTTCAGTTCCTGGCAAAAGGTACAAACAAGCTGTTACTTAAAGGCTACTTTCATGTCTAGGTTTCCAAGCTGCTCTGGGACCACAGCAGGTGGAGACACTTGTCTGCACAAACCAGTCCTGCAGCAGAGCTTGACAGAGAAGGGAGCTGTTCTCCAAGAAAACACTATTCCCAAGCTCGAGTGGGTGAAAAGGGCACTGTCTACCTTAGAAACAAAACGGTAACCATTTTGACAAACGCTAAGCAAGGGAAACAACTGGGCCTGGGAATTCAGTGAGTTTCGGAATCCTGGATCCAACCCAGTTTTTGCCCTCTAATACAAAGAGAAAGAGACAATCAGGGAAGCATGTGCCTAAGTCTCTTCTTGCTCCTAAGAAGGGCAAAGTGCATTTTGCCAGTTACTGGAAGTGATGCTTTGTCAATACAACTGCTTGTGAACAATGCCACAGCTCACGGCAAGGACACAACTGGAGAGATGCAGAAAGCAGCCCTCAGGGACACGACACTGGCAGAGCAAGTGAAGATGTATCACTCACGACATTAAATCCTGCAGGCAGAAAACTTCAGAGCAAATGCTGCCCCCCACTCTTCACTGAACTCACTGTATGTACATATTGCTTAAACAGGCAAAAAAAAACAAACCACCTTCTCTAAATGCTTAAGAAAATGATATCTAGGATTACAGTATGAAAAAGAAGTATCAGTCCACCTATGGAGTAGGAAACTAAAGCGGAGAAGAAAAGTTAAATCTTTCTATTTCCTCAATTACAGGAAAGGACAATTAAACTGCACAGTGCTACCACAGGTAATTATTAGGAACTGTGCCTGCTGCCTGATCAGCATTCTAACAAAAAAGAAAGATGCTACAGAGTGCCAGAGAAGCACAATACTGCACCCTCTGAGTGTTAAATTATCTGTGTGAGAAAGTAGCATAATCCATATGCACAAATAGAGCTGCAGTCACTTCACCTGCATCCTAAGATGCTCCTTACCTCCAGCCGAGAGCACAGTGAGCTCAGCTTCCTGCTATTGCTGCCTAGCCTAGTGTCCAAACAAAACAAGCATGTTTTTCACAGAATCACAGAATATGCTGAGTTAGAAGGGACCCACAAGGATCATCAAGTCCAACTCGTAGTCCTGCACAGGACCATACCCAAGAGTCACACCATGTGCCTGAGAGCATCGTCCAAACACTTGCTGAACTCTGTCAGGCTTGGTGCTGTGACCACTTCCCTGAGGAAGCCTGTTCCAGTGCCCAAACATCCTCTGGGTGAAGAACATTTTTTCTAATATACAACCTAAACCTCCTCTGACACAAATTCAGGAGATTCCCTCGGGTCCTCCACTAGTCACCACAGAGAAGAGATCAGTGCCTGCCACTCCTCTTCCCCTCATAAGAAAGTTGTAACTGCAATGAGGTCTCCCCTCAGTCTCCTCCAGGCGAAACAGTGACCTCACCCACTCCTTACACAGATTCCCCTCGAGGCCCTTCACCATTTTTCTGCCCTCCTTAGGACACTCTCTAATAGCCTAATGTTCTTATATTGCAGTGCCCAAAACTGCACTCAATGTTCAAGGTGAGACCACCCTAGTGTAGAGCAGAGCAGAACAAACCCCTCCCATGACTAGCTCACGATGCTGTGTGTCATGCACCCTACTAGGTTTGTACAAAAACAGACTGCTGATGGATGAAGTCTTAGCGTTAGCCTCTGGATAAAACAAGATGTGGCCTTCTCTCAGATAAAGTAAAACCATGTATTTGAGAAGAAAGTTCAGTACACTTCCCCTTTACAAGGAAAACAGAGAAAGCAAAAAAAATTCTGAACATGCCCTTTTGCTTCAATTTTTGATTCATAAAATCCTGCCTCCTCACAAGCATGCTATAAAAATAAACATACTATTTCTGTACAGTTTACCAACTATAGGGATCAATGCTGAGAAAACCCTGTAGGAAACTAGCCTTTTTGGATATCAGGAAGCAGGAAGTATATTCCATGTAAACCACAAGTGGTCATAGGCTGAATGGTGAGAATAAAATTAAATGCTGGTCAGCTGTTTCCCTGCTTCTAGATGATCCCTCTTGCTCAGCTAG
Source organism: Dasyornis broadbenti (assembly GCA_013397935.1). NCBI lineage: Eukaryota > Metazoa > Chordata > Aves > Passeriformes > Dasyornithidae > Dasyornis > Dasyornis broadbenti. Next base: position 587,063 of record VZRN01002962.1, read on the forward strand.
AAAGTTGACACTGTCTCAGAAAACCTCAATGATCCTGTAGCATCCATATAGAGGACCCAATGCCCTCAGCAGGCTCCAGTTCCTGTCCCCCAGTGACATCCATAACCCCAGAAGCAGCCAGACCAAAAGGGCACAAAAATCCAGTGCTTCCTGTGCCAACATCCAAGCAACGGCATGTTACAGAGGTCTAGCTTGTTTGGCAGCTGGGCTCTGCCCTTGGGACCCCGCAGGCGGAGGTGGTGGGTTTCTGATGGAGTATGTGAAGCTACTCCTCCTGCCCTCTCCTTCCAAGTGGCATGTGGATATAGGGGTAGATTTGACTAGAAATACAATAAAAGCAATCATCATACATACATATATAAAGACTTTGGGGAAGTGTGTAACAAAGACACAAGGGGCACACCGAACACTGTAAAACACTCGTAAGGAGGTATTTTCCAAACAGAATATAGTCACAATGAAAAGGTTTACCTAATGCTAGAAACAGCAACCCACAAACAATCCTCATGAAAATAAAGCAGGAGTCCAAAACATTTCTGAAATTTGTCTAAATATTTATTCTTTTTCCAGGTTATGAAATGATTTTACTTGCCTGTTTCTCAAGCCATTCCCAAGCCCATTTGCACAGGTTTATCCAAATTTCCGGCCATTATCTCATAAACTCTTTATCTTTGCATTTTGTAATTATAGTTTGTTCCAAAAACTGTGGACAGTCTTCATGAAATTAAACTGAGACACTCTTCTCATATCATATCCTAACCAGCCTATAGTATCCTGGAAACTGAAATAACACATCCTTAGCACAATGACTAATTTGTCTACTAGTCTTTTTGGGGGGTACTTGTAAAAGCTATTCCTGAATGCTAGAATATTTTCATTAATGCAATATTTCTGTAAAACTTAATATTGCCTCTCTATGTGTGAATTCTTTTGAGGTAAAATCCTTTTTTATTACAATACCCACTTGCAAAAGAAGAAAAGTATTTAGAAATTATTCAGGCACTATAATGCCACTAATAAAACTTCTAAGTGCCACCCTTAATTTTAAAGAACTGCTTTTAAAAATCCTGATACAATCACAAGGCAAACTCACATTCAAGACACACTGTTGGATTCCTATAAAAAAACCCAGTGTTTAGAAAAACCACAGTGTTTTAAATGCTAGAATTTGACTAGTAGCAGAAACACCGTCAAGAGTACAAAACACGAATCATGAAGTCCAATTCAACTTCAAATTGAATTGCAATTAATTTAATTGGATAAATACTCAAATGAAGAACCTGCACACATCAAGTAGCTGACAACAGACATGCCATGGGTACAGCTGAGCACAGAAGGGAGAGACTTTGGAGAAGACAAAGACTACTTAGTGACTGCCCAGTTTTTACATAAGTATGCAACTTCCCTTTTGGATTATCTGTGATTAGGGAACCGGTTCTTGTGTTTCCTAGGCACCTGTTACAATCACGATTTGTTTCCAAGCCTGATGTCATACATTTCTCAAAGTTAGCATCAGGGCATCAAAGTATTGCCAAGTTTAAGGGGCCGGAGGACCCGGAGGTGGCACTGCCTTCACAAGGAAGAAACATCCCACGGAAGAGCTCACACATTGCTATGTAGGCAGCCCAAATACACATCCCTGCTTGGCACCTTTGTCCTACTAAAAACGACATAACACCTTGTAAACTGGCATCATGCCATTCTGACAGATGGACTTAAGTGTAGGCAGCCAAGAGACTATGTATAAGCATCAAATATGTTTTTTGAGAGGAGGACTTCCAGCCAGGAATGTTAAAACAGCTGTCCACATTGAGCTTGCATGCCTACACTTAAGAGGATATGCTATTGCCACTCGAGCCCTGAGCTGGATTAACTTGGAAAATAAATAAGATAGCTTCCACAGCCACATAAGGTGAGTTTTTGCAGAATCAGGATTAGTGATACTCAGGGGGGCTTTACTGACCTACTATTAGTGGGCACACTCACAGGGTCAAAAAGCTCATCTGTTCTGCAGCTCAATGAACCTTTTATCAGGTGCACGCTTATATATATTTATTTTCCTTTGGAAGAAAAATACAGAATGCAATACTAGCATGATTATGAACAAACATGTTAACGACCTTCCACTTTGTGTTAGAGGACACTTTTTAATGAATTAACTGTCCTCACACATGTGACTAGGATCTGTTTCACTGGGCATTCTTCTCTTTCTAAAACTTCAACTCCCATGGCCCATTTCAAGACTTTTTGTTAGCTAATGCCTACACACAGACATACGTTTTATACTTTGACATCACTTGCATAGTTTTCCCCAGTAATAGAATCACACCACCTGGAGAATCGGGCATTGCGTAAACACAGGATGTGAGGTGGCAGGCCTGCAGAGCCATGCCCAGGCCACTTCTATCCCATCCATGCACCTGGCTGGGCTGTCTGCTGCCCAAAAATCTCTCTCCTCAAGGACATACAACATTCCAAACCACTGAGAAGATCCAACGAAAACATGTTTGCTCACATCAACATGCCAAACACTGCTGTTTTTCTTTTTCCCCCACAAACTCAGATTCTACTCCTGCCCCTCAAAAAGTCATTGGCCGAAATCTAAAGTGAAGCAAATATTCAAACATTAACAAGTTAAAAGTTTCCTCAGAATTCCACACTAAAAAAGAAAATACCAGGATTTCCAACAGCAGGCAATATTGCTTCTAGCCCTGAGTAGCTTCAAGACTGAATGGAGGTTATGATATGTTTTCTTCAATGTTTAAGCACACTTTGTGTGCGTTTTAATTCTCCCTGTGGTCACAATCAAATCACAGGCATAAAATCTTTCATGTACACTGTAGCTGGTTGTACTCATCTTTGTTCTTCCGAATCACTAAAAATGAACTTCGACTGTACAAGGATCCTCCCTGTATAGATCAAAGCTGCCTTCGGTGCCTGGCAGGCACAGGGTCACATGGAGTCTACCCAGCTGCTGGTGTCTTTTACCTTTGTTAACTTTGCTGCAATTAAAGTTACCTGAGTCACTTTATTACAATTTCCTGTGCTAGAAGCACGTCAGTGGTAGGCATCATTTCTACTGCACAGTGAGGATTTCCCCCAACTGACCTTGCCTTCCCCTTTGTCGAAGAAAGGCTTCCTCCTCTCACACCGTTCACCTCTTTCACCCTTCATTCCTCACCTACAGCATTTCCATTTCCTTTTCCCCATGTTTTTGAAGACAGTGTGAAACCACCTACTTGCAAAAGTTCCACACTGCAATTAAGTAACTTCAGTAACAAGACGCTTTGCTTTTTCACATTGCCAATAAAGCTGAAGCTAGGTTAATCTTCATTTCCATACCACTCAGCCTTTCTCAGAAGGGAGAAGAAAGGGAAAAAACTTTGTCAAATACTTCAACACGCAGATTAGCAATGCAGTGAATACCTCTCCCTCCTTCCAAAAACCAGCAGTGCCCCAGGCTTTTTCAAGACACTGCACACAGACTGTGCAGTGCTTTAGAACGGTTCAGGGAACAGTCAAATTGCCGGAGAACAGGTCAAAAGGAATAAAAACACTGATCCGGATCACTACTTTTGCTTAGTGAAGTAGTTACACACACTCACCCCGCAAGTGTATGATTTTCATAAATGTGTGTTTTACATGCAATTATTATCTCCACGGCTATTGTAAAGCCAAAGCAAATTGAACTGCAAATGGTAATGCTGAATATCCAAAACTCCTCTGGCAGCTCTATCAGCCCCCTAAGTGCCTCTCCTTATTTCAAAAGAATTTGAAGGGGTACATGAGGTTCATTTCTTACAGAAGCATGTATGCTGTTAATGCGAAATCAGAGTGGCCAATCTTCTTACACATTACACAAACAATCACGAACAAACTCCAATAAAGTTTAGTACCCAGTTATCTGAGATACCCCTTCCTCCCACTATCGCACAATTATCAGGAAGACTTGCTTGTCTATACCTGCTGAAAAACGTGTGCCAGATTGGACTCATTTAACTGTGCTCCTTGAGCTACCCCAGCCAAACTCTTAACCCTGAAGGTTTTATATGCTGGTTTATCGATGGGTTTTTAACTCTTGAGATGTCAGATAACGTATCAATGCCAGTTAAAATTCATTGCTAGTTAAAGGCAATCAAATGCTTGTAAAAAGTAAAAGTAAAATGATGAAGCATGCGAAAAATCTCTCAAAGTACTTATTGTATACTAACATTATAGAGACTTTAGGCTAAAAGGCACACTAACCTATTTAGAAATACAAAGCTTCTGTGTTAACAAAAAGAAACTTGAAGGGGCATGGCAAATTTCAACACTGCTTTCTGAAAAAGTCACTGGCTACTGCCAAGGGCTGAAAAGCATTAGAGATGACGACTTTCTCTGCTGTTCTATTCCCTGCGCAGGAGGGTGTGAGTACAACTGCTTTTAGGCACAAAGCGTTAGGTTCACCTGTTACTACTGTTCACCATGCCACAAAACATTTTAAAACAGGAAAGCATGGCAATTCTACTTCAAAAGGTCATTTCAAAAGGAAAACTTAGCATAGATGTTGTTCAGCAGGACCAAGGCAGAAGTACCTGTAACTGGCCCCTCAGAGAGATCTGGGGTTCAGCATTCAAAGTACCCAGGTACTTAAGTTGCCTTACCTAGGTAAAGCGAGGCGTTTTCTTTCTTGACATTGTCATCTAAGTAGGTTGGTCCCAAGGTATAGATGGGTGTCGAGCCCATGCCAATGAGGATTTGGGCACAAATGAATAAAGCTACATAGAGAGAGTGGTCATTTCCACCGGAGTCCTTGATGCAGGCCGACGAGTCCCACTGCTCTTTGGCAGTGCCATTGCCAGCCACGCACAAACCCTCGTTACTGACAGAGGAGTTCAGTTCCTGGATCTGGTACGGCGGAGAGATGAAGTGAGGTAAGGAGAAGAGCGCAGCGCCCAGAGCGATGAAAAGCCCCCCTACGGCCAGCCAGAGCGGCCTCCGCCCGCGCCCCCCGAAGTAGCTGATGAAGACCACCACTACCAGGCTCCCGATGTCGAAGCAGCTGACCAGCAGCCCCGACTCCGAGCTCTTGAGGCTGTATCTCCGCTCGATGGTGGTGATGACGCTGCTCAGGTAGCCGGAGACCATGAGTGACTGGATGAAGGTCAGGAAGCACATGCACACGAGGAAGAAGCGCGAGTCCGCCAGCACTGCCCGCAGGCAAGCTCTGCCGGGGGGGCCCGCCAGCAGCAGCGCCGGCGGCGGCGGCGGCAGCAGCAGCGGGGGGCCCAGGGATACCCCTCGGCCGGGCGCAGCTGGCTGGACGCCCTCCGTCCTCCAGGGGAAGCTCCCGCTGCCGCTGGCGGCGGAGGGGGGCCGGGCAGCCTCGGCGGCGCCCTCGCCCCGCTCGGCTTCGGGAGCCGGTCCCGCGGCGGGTTTATAATGACATTAGCACCTGAA